>VDFB02017230.1:0-19425 GCA_007258455.2 Sequoia sempervirens
TTTTTTTTTAAAATAACTTAGAGTAAACATGCATCTAAACATTAATTACATTTACATTGCACATTAACAACTTAATGTTACATTCTTAGGGGCACGCAAGGTCACATCGCAATCCAACTAAAAAAAAATTAAAAGATAATTATAGAACAACTTAACCAATTATATTACAATAATCATTCATAAAATTACATCCATAAACTAAGAGTTAAAGCATCACCACATCCCATACCACAATCATCTAAAATCTCATCCAATAATGTTACATAGAATCCTAACTATTACATCATTGTTTAAACATAAGGTTACAAGTTCTAAATAATGAGTTACAATACATTTCCCAAATAGGTGGGATCATACAAAGTATAATGATAATTGAATTTACAAATGATCCACTAGAACAAACTCCAACTGAAGGAATGCTGTGAACAAATGAAGTTGATGGGGAACCCAATAGGTGCGAAGCACGTTCCACCAACAATGTGAAATATAAATAACTCACCCCCCGTGCTCAGAGGTGACAAGGAAGTTAACTTGACCATGATTGTCAAACCGACTCCATGAACAACATAGTACAAACTCAAATACAAACTCAAGGTTAACAATGAAATAACCATCAACGTTCATGAATCAAACATAACAAGATAAAGCCATGAAACTCATCACAATTAAACAAGGCATAAATAATTAAAAAAGACACCAAAGAACATTCATAAATCAACTTCCAAGAGAATCAAAAAAAACATTAAGAATACAATTCCAGAAGAACTAACACAACATCCAAAATCCAAAATACATTTCCAGAAGAACTCATACAACATTCAAAATACAATTCCAAATAAATATGAAACAATAAATAGAACACATCTCCAAATAAATCTGAAACAATAAATAGAACATGATTCTAGATAAATATGAAACAATAATCAAAATACAATTCTAGAGGCAACCAAAACCAAGCACAAGGGTGTCTAGTGGAGAGTGTCATCGCATAGCTCTTATGGGATCTCCTGGCCCTTCCTCCAACTGAGGGGCTGACACCCATCTATGGATCTCCTAGCCCTTCCTCCTACTTGAGGAGTCGGCACCATAGGGTAGCTCATGCAAAGCTGATAATCTCTCATGAAGATGAGATTATGACTTTGCCGACTATGGCCTTCTCAGTCTATCATTATTCTATGATAGACCTAATGCATAGACAAGGAATCCAATATTTATTATCTTATGTGTTTTACTACCCATCCCCCTAAGTTCTACTTTTAGGTTATCACTTGTTTAACTACTCTTACATGGGTTATTCAGAGCTCTTCCTCCTTCTGAGGCATCGATACCCATGAGGAGCCACTCTCCCGAAGACCCCTAACATAAATCAAAATGCAGTAAGGGTTGAACTAAAACATATAGAGCATAATACTCAAAACAAGAACATGCAAAGCATTAACCCTCTCGCGATAACTCATAACCAAAAGTCCTAACAAAACCATTCAACCCTTCCAAGCATAAGACCAATAGTTTCCAATCCAAACATATAACCAAAATGAGGATAACATTAAAATTAAACAAGCCTCTGGAATAAAGTTTCACAATAAACAATAGGGTTCCCACATCGATATAAAATTCAAAACAATAAAGCTAAAATGGAAAATTAAACAACAAACTCCAATCAAGTCTAACTCGATATAAAATTTAACAATAATCTAGCACAATTATTATATTGTTTTCATAATAGACAATCCATTTAATTTCACAATTAAACATTGAATATTTAAAAGAAAAACATTATAATCTATAATATAATTTAAGCATGTCTTTATATATATAATTATATATATATATAATTATATATTATATATAAAAAAATGAAATTAAAAGAAATTAAAATAAAATAAAATAAACAATTAAAAACATACCACCAAGCAAGGTCTGTCATCGCAGTCCTTGCAAGGACTACCTACGGTAGTCCCTGTAGGGACTACGCACAACAGACCTGGGGACTAATGTGCAAGACAGTCGAGACTACTGTGCAGCAGTCTATCAGCCGCACAGGTACCGGGGGGTTCGGCCAATGTCGTTCCTCCCCAATTTAATAAATAATTTTTTTTTATAAAATTTCATTTAGTTGCAATAAATTAACATAATTCAAAACTCTGAAATATATTTTAATAATTCATTCGATTTGACCCAAATGCAAATACTTCGAAACAATAAAGATTTTAAGAAAGGAAAAATATATATATACATGAATCTCACTTTCTATATATGTATTTAATATATATATATATATATATGAATATATAAATATATATAGTTACATAAACATAGAGAACATAATTTTCTGTGTAAAATATAGAATTATCACATCTTTAAAATATATATCAGCAATTATCAAAATAATATTTCAAAACCATTAAAATACAAAGATTGGTCTTTTCCATAGTAAAATAATACAGAGAAATTGGGCATATTCAAATAGAATTTGACAGAGTTTTTTTCTGTTTGTTTGCAATAGAAACGATTTAAAATTTCAAAAGAATTCTCATATAAAGAAGACCTAATTATTTACTTATTTTATTTTCTCAAAGAAATCATTTTTATATCTAATTCTCAAAAAAAAATTCTTTTATAAGCAAAGATTGATTCTAAAACACATTTCTATTCTTTTTACAGATTTCAAAAACAATTAAGAAAAGAGAGGGTGGAACCTGTAGTTCTACGCTCTCGAGAATCTGATGAAGCTTGCTTGATCCCAAAGGCCTCTACGAAGTGCTTCGAGTTC
This sequence comes from Sequoia sempervirens, assembly GCA_007258455.2. Taxonomy (NCBI): domain Eukaryota; kingdom Viridiplantae; phylum Streptophyta; class Pinopsida; order Cupressales; family Cupressaceae; genus Sequoia; species Sequoia sempervirens. The sequence continues at coordinate 2,774 of VDFB02017230.1, forward strand.
CTACTTTGAAATCTACTCTACAGAATTTCGTGCTCGAACTCGAATCTGATTATTTGTTTAGAAGACTCTCTAGAATAACACTAGCAAAAGATTGACAATCCCTTTCTAAAACTCTCCTTAAAATATAGCAAGCAAAAGAATTAAATTATCTTTTTTTTCAAACTTCAGAAGATTCAAAAATACATAACCATTAACTTGTGCAAGTTCTATCTCAATAATCCTCTATGTGTGAAAAACCCTCAAAAATTTTAATTAAATAAAAGATAATACCATTTTCTTCCGAAAGAACTCTAAAATCCACAATAAAAGAAATTATTTCTTTAAAAGCAAGTTTTTCAATCAGATCTCAATTCTCATTCGTTCTCACAACTTTTTCCATTCTTTTATTTATTTATTTTTCTATTCTTCAATACTTTTCTTTTAATTTCTGATTTTCTACAACTTTACTTGCAAAGCACATTATCTAATTAATTTAAATAATTTATTCTAATAATTATCCTCAACCAGATAATTAATTAAAATAATAAAACACAATTTAATATTTTAATTATCATTTAATAAATCACATGATTTTTTTAAAAATAAATAAATAAGACATTTAAATATTTAAATACAATTTAATCTAACATTTTAATAAGCAATATTACCATCGTTTTAATTAAATCCATCACAACCTATAAAATACCAACATAAATAACCTATGAACAAGGCACTACACAAACCACAATAATAAATACAAAAATGACAATTACAAAAATGCACAATACCATTCAAACAAGGCGGTCTAACATCATGGGATGGGAATATTTCATTGTCACCTCTGTTTCAACATTATATAGTTGGGTTATTGGTGCTCGCCCTGTCCTGCCGAAGCAAGTGGAATTGAGACTCTGTACCTACAATCCTTGCATACAAACGAGGTCATGTACATGTGCATGCATATATATAATCAAAGCATGCATTGTGAGAAGGAATTGCAGCGTAGCAAGGCACTCGCAAACGAGTGATGCTACCCTGTCCTTTCATCACATCTATTCTAACAATTATAATACAAATGATGAGAGTACATTTCTAAACTAACAAATCACATCATAACATAATTTGCTAAATTAATGTATCACAATGTTATTGTAATCAAACTAATATCTCAAACCACAATATCAAAGAAATATTCATATCCTCAAATGTATAAGCATAATCACCAACAGTCTACTAATCAAACCACCAAACCAAGCAATAATAGTACCATCACAGTATCAAAGTACCAAATCAAAACATAGAAAAAAAAATCTAAACAGTAATGGGAGGGGTATTACATCCTCCCCCCTATACAATGGCTTACTTCTGGAAGCCATTAAATAAAATATAGTAAGCACACACACAAAAAATAAAAAGGTACAAGTGAGCACAAGAGTCAAATGCAAGGTTGCCTAATGGACTCAACTACCCAGAGACCCTAGCATTTGCAAACCTTGGCTCTGATACCAATTTGTAATGCCCATTATGCAAACCCCAGAGAATAAACATTGCAAAAAAATGTTTTTTAAACTTAAAGTAAACATGCATTCAAACATTAATTACATTTACATTGCACATTAAAACTTAACGCTACATTCTCTGGGGCACGGAGGTCCATAAACTAAGAGTGAAAGTATCACCACATCACCACATCCCATACTAGAAACATATAAAATCTCATCCAATAATGTTAATAGAATCCTAACTATTACATCATTGTTTAAACATAAGATTACAAGTTCTCAATAATGAGTTACAATACATTTCCCAAATAGGTGGGATGGTACAAAGTATAATGATAATTGAATTTACAAATGATCCACTAGAACAAACTCCAACTGAAGGAATGCTACGAACAAATGAAGTTGATGGGGAACCCAATGGGTACGGGGCACGTTCCACCCAACCATGTGAATTATACATAACTCACCAACCATGCTCAGAGGTGACAAGGAAGTTAACTTGACCATGATTGTCAAACTGAATCCATGAAAAACATAGTACAAACTAAAATACAAACTCAAGGTCAATAATGAAATAACCATCAACGTTCACGAATCAAACATAACAACATAAAGCTATGAAACTCATCACAATTAAACAAGGCATAAACAATTATACAAGACACCAAAGAACATTCATAAATCAACTTCCAAGAGAATCTGAAACAACATTAAGAATACAATTCCGAAAGAACTGATACAACATCCAAAATCCAAAATACATTTCTAGAAGAACTCATACAATATTCAAAATAAAATTCCAAATAAATCTGAAACAATAAATAGAAAACATCTCCAAATAAATTTGAAACAATAAATAGAACATGATTCTAGATAAATATGAAACAACAATCAAAATACAATTCTAGAGGCAACCAAAACTAAGCACAAGGGTGTCTAGTGGAGAGTGTCATCGCATAGCTCTCATGGCATCTCCTGGCCCTTCCTCTAATTAAGGCGGTTGCACCTATTTATGGATCTCCTAGCCCTTCTTCCTACTTGAGAGGCTAACACCATAGGGTAGCTCATGCGGAGCTGATAATCTCTCATGAAGAGCAGATTACGAGTTTGCTGACCATGGCCTTCTCAGTCTATCATTAGTCTATGATAGCCCTAATGCATAGACGAGGAATCCAATATTTATTATCTTGTGTGTTTTACTACCCATCCCCCTAAGTTCTATTTTTAGGTTATCACTTGTTTAACTACTCTTATGTGGGTTATCCTGAGCTCTTCCTCCTTTCGAGGCGTCGGGGCCAATGAAGAGCCACTCTCCCTAAGACCCCTAACATAAATCAAAATATGGCAAGGGTTGAACTAAAGAATATAAAGCATAATACTCAAAACAAGAACATGTAAGGCATTAACACTCTCACGATAACTCAACCAAAAGTCTTAATAAAACCATTCAACCCTTCTAAGCATAAAACCAATAAGTTTCAAATCCAAAGGTATAACCGAAACGAGGATAGCACTAAAATTAAATAAGCCTCTAGAATAAAATTTCACAATAAACAACAAGGTTCCCACATCGATATAAAATTCAAAACAATAAAGCTAAAATAAAAAATTAAACAAAAAACTTCAATCAGGTCTAACTCGATATAAAATTTAACAATAATCTAGCACAATTATTATATTGTTTTCATAATAGACAATCCATTTAAATTCACAATTAAACATTGAATATTCAAAAATAAATTATAATCTATAATATAATTTAAGCGAATATTTAAATATATATATATATAATTATATATTATATATAAAAAAAATGAAATTAATAAAAATTCAAATAAAATAAAATAAAACAATTAAAAACATACCATCGAGCAAGGTCTGTTGTCGCAGTCCTTGCAAGGAGTGCCCATGGCAGTCCCTGCACGGACTGCACACAACAGTCCTGGGGACTGATGTGCATGGCAGTCACGACTGTTGTGCATAGCAGTCTTCAAGACTGTTCTTTAGTAGTCTGTCAACCGCACAGGTAAGGGGGGGTTCAGCCAATGTCGTTCCTCCCCAATTTAATCAATATTTTTTTTTATAAAATTTCATTTAGTTGCAATAAATTAACATAATTCAAAATAAAATAACATAATTCAAACTCCAAAATATATTTTAATAATTCATTCGATTTGACCCAAATGCAAATACTTTGAAACAATAAATATTTTAAGAAAGAAAATATATATATATACGAATCTCACTTTGTATATATATATATTTAATATATATATATGTTACATAAACACAGAGAACACAATTTTCTGTGTAAAATACAGAATTATCACATCTTTAAAATATATATCAACAATTATCAAAATAATATTTCAAAACCATTAAAATACAAAGATTGGATCTTTTCCATAGTAAAATAATAGAGAGAAATTGGGCATATTCAAACGGAATTCGACAAGTTTTTTTCTGTTTGTTTGCAATAGAAACGATTTCAAATTTCAAAAGAATTCTCATACAAAGAAGATTAATTATTTATTTATTTTATTTTCTAAAGAAATCATATTTTATATCTAATTCTCAGAAAAATTTCTTTTATAAGCAAAGATTGATTCTAAAACACATTTCTATTCTTTTTACAGATTTCAAAAAAAATAATTAAGAAAAGAGAGGGTGGAACCTGTAGTCCTACGCTCTCGAGAATCTGATGAAGCTTGCTTGATCCGAAGGCCTCTACAAAGTGCTTCAAGTTCCTACTTTGAAATCTCCTCTACAGAATTTCGTGCTCAAACTCGAATCTGATTATTTGTTCAGAAGACTCTCTAGAATAACACCAACAAAAGATTGACAATCCCTTTCTAAAACTCTCCTCAAAATATAGCAAGCAAAAGAATGAAATTATCTTTTTTTTCAAACTTCAGAAGATTCAAAAATACATAACCATTAACTTGTGCAACTTTGTCTCAATAATCCTCTATGTGTGAAAAACCCTCAAAAATTTTAATTAAATAAAAGATAATACCATTTTCTTCAAAAACTCTAAAATCCACAATAAAAGAAATTATTTCTTTAAAAGCAAGTTTTTCAGTCAGATCTCAATTCTCATTCGTTCTCACAACTTTTTCCATTCTTTTATTTATTTATTTTTCTATTCTTCAATACTTTTCTTTTAATTTCTGATTTTTACAACTTTACTTGCAAAGCACATTATCTAATTAATTTAAATAATTTATTCTAATAATTATCCTCAACCAGATAATTAATTAAAATAATAAAACACAATTTAATATTTTAATTATCATTTAATAAATCACATGATTTTTTTAAAAATAAATAAATAAGACATTTAAATATTTAAATACAATTTAATCTAACATTTTAATAAGCAATATTACCATCGTTTTAATTAAATCCATCACAACCTATAAAATACCAACATAAATAACCTATGAACAAGGCACTACACAAACCACAATAATAAATACAAAAATGACAATTACAAAAATGCACAATACCATTCAAACAAGGCGGTCTAACATCATGGGATGGGAATATTTCATTGTCACCTCTGTTTCAACATTATATAGTTGGGTTATTGGTGCTCGCCCTGTCCTGCCGAAGCAAGTGGAATTGAGACTCTGTACCTACAATCCTGCATACAAACGAGGTCATGTACATGTGCATGCATATATATAATCAAAGCATGCATTGTGAGAAGGAATTGCAGCGTAGCAAGGCACTCGCAAACGAGTGATGCTACCCTGTCCTTTCATCACATCTATTCTAACAATTATAATACAAATGATGAGAGTACATTTCTAAACTAACAAATCACATCATAACATAATTTGCTAAATTAATGTATCACAATGTTATTGTAATCAAACTAATATCTCAAACCACAATATCAAAGAAATATTCATATCCTCAAATGTATAAGCATAATCACCAACAGTCTACTAATCAAACCACCAAACCAAGCAATAATAGTACCATCACAGTATCAAAGTACCAAATCAAAACATAGAAAAAAAAATCTAAACAGTAATGGGAGGGGTATTACATCCTCCCCCCCATAAATTCGGCTTACTCCTGGAAGCTGACAAACAAAAGAAAAATAAGATTCCTGAATACGGGAGACATCCGCACACACCAAATCAGTGAACTAGTCACCATCACAAACCAGTATCACACTAACATAAAAGAGTAAAAAAATAGTAGCAAAGAATATCATTAACATGGGGGCATTACATATGACGTCAAAAAAAATATATATCCACACGGAGATAACCATGCTAAATACTCCTTAAATAAACCCTCCAAAACTAGCTATCCGTAGCTCAAGATCCATATCAATGAGAAGAAAAAGTATAATACATTTGAAAATAAGAATGATGAAATACCTTTCAAATGATAAACTACTAGAAGTAGACCAATAGTGGGGAATAAGAATGATCCTCCAAGATAATTGACTCATTTAGAATCTCTCCAAGGGAATATCTGGTTTTGACTCGTGTCCATATCCAAGCGCAAGGATCCTTTACCTTCCTATTGAAACCTATAAAGAGTAATCATCACAATAAATTTCTCTAATCTCAAGAGATTTTCAACGTCACTCAAGTCTCCAAATATCCATGAGAACTTGCAACTAGTCAATCCATGCTAAACTCCAAATTATGTAACAAAACACCTTCATTATGCTCCCAAGAAAATAAATAATGTAACCAATACCAGTGAAACTAATAAGACCACAACCAAAGCTCAAATCCGAATTGTAGATTTTTGGCTTCCTATGGACTCTCTAACTTTTCTAGGGTTTTTCACCTAAAAGGAGAGAGATAGGAGCAAACATGCTAATTGTTCATTCAAATTATGTTGTGTGCAATTTTTTCAATGATCCAAATGACTAAATAGGAATGCAAGACTAATATTTAAGCTATGTTTGAAAACACGTTGTGAATGAAGTAAATGAAGAAAACATCCAAAACAAAAAGAAATAAGATAAATATGAGTGCACCTGGAAATTTTTTTATTATTCTAGAATGTTGTTGATGTTGGTTGAAATGATTGAATTTTCATACTGGGATTCATTCGCCCAAGGTGGCGAATTAGTCCTCCTCTTGATGAAAAAGTGTTGGAAACAAGTTTCTAACTATCAGGATCCAGAATTTGACAAAATTCAGATTTTTAGTTCTAAAGTGGGATATATTTTCCACTAGTGGTGAATCAGTCCTCTCCCAAATTTTTGAAAAATTTAGAGATAACTCTACAACACCAGATCTAGAAATCACTCATTGTTAGGTTGCTGAAGTCAATTCTATTGGAAATAGACAAAAAACCTTCTCCAAACTTGAAATGGACTTGAGTTGACTTGAAGCACCTACTTGAATTGTAAACCAATCTTCAACACCAAAAATATTGTTAAATTTGCACACAAAAAGTTGCAAAAAAATATGCAATAGGGGAAAAATGGTTGGGGGTTAGCAAATAGTGGTCTACCTAGGTCAAACCCCACTTTTGGTAATTAAACCCTCAATCAAATAATGAAATGCAAGAGGAAGATAAAGTAATAACATGCAATTTCTATCAACTTACCAAACCCTTAATGATGCATGTTTGAAGTAATTTCAATGGATTCTTCAAAGTGCTTGAATAGTGCTTGAAAAGTTGCAAAATGCCTGAATACTTGAATGCAATGTGTGGTTGAATGCTTGAATGAATGGGGAGATGTAAAATGAGGTGAAAATCACTTATTTATATAATTTTGTGCCTTAGTTATCCATCCATACCTCATCACAAGCTGACATCAAGTGTTTTTGAATAAAAACCCGAAAGAAAAATTTAAAATTTTGAATTTGGGGCCAAGGGGGACTCATTCGCTAGCCATGGAAAATGGGTCCCACCTAGGACCTAAAAAATGTGTGTTGGGAAATATGTTGTATTTAATGTTGTTTGTTAGGATAATATTCAAAAATACACTTAATTAAGTCATACGAGGACATAAAGGGACCAAATAAAGCATGAAAAAGGGATAAATAGTGAATATATGCCTAGAAAAGTGTGAAAGCTTGTTACAAAACTTACAAAACTTCAAAATATGACTTCTTTAGTGGTGAAAGGGTGGTTTCTAGGTGAATTGCAATGAATAGAATCTATCTAGAAGAATGTATAAATGTCTTATAATAGGATATGTGCAGTATCATCATGGAAAAAGCAAGCCCTTAAGTGGCAAAAAATTTAAAACAATTAGAGTTAGGCAACTTGACATAAAAAATTTAATAATTTATCTATATTATTTCAAAAATATGTAAGAATAGAATCTATAGAAAATTTAATGTAGTTTCTAAATTACTAGGTTTGTTTAAAAGAAAAAATCTATTTGGTGAAAATTTAAAATTTCAATGCAGTAGTACTTAAATTTTAGGGAAAAAATAAGAAGTAGGTGTCTATCTAACCACCCAAACCACAATAAAATGATAATATTTTTTTATAATATTTTAGATATAAGTAGAGGCCTCAAGCCCCAATGTGATGCATATTGTTTTGTATTTTTTTCCAAGTAAATAATTAATTATGAATTTTTTATTACAACTTTTTAAAAAATATAAAAACTCGTATGTCTGACCACCTTAACTTGGTCAAAACTTCATGAAATTCAATTTTTCTTTTTTAATCCTATAGTATGCAAAGCATATAATGTGACACATGTTTTCAATTAAAAAAAATGATACCGTTTGAAAGCTATAGATGTTTTTCAATCAGCATATCAATCAGTACTATAGTCATAATTTGAATAGAAAATGAATGATAATTACTTATTAAATTCAAAGTAAAGAATAATTTATATCAGTGGAAAGCTGAGAATATCCTTTAAAAACCATTTCATTTCATCTTGATTTTGGGTTAAAAAATAGTCGTCAACCACATACCCATCATATTGCCACTTTTTGACCCATTAGGATCCTGCACATACCCAACACTTCACAACACCTTCACAAGGCATCATTCTTTGAATTTTAGTACCTAAATATGCATGTTCAAGCCATTTTACAGCATAAAATTAGAGCAAAATAGTTCAAACACTATGAAACAAGACCTAAAAAGCCATGGAAATGATAAGGGGCCATTTTTCTATGGCACAATCTAACATATACAAATTTATGAACCCAATTATGACATCATGATTTCACATTTCCTCGCAGGAGATCACATGTACCAATGCACACAATCTAGTCTTAAGAGAACCTGTATCATGTCAATACACAAAACTAGTATCCAAAGTAAACCAAGACATAATACCAAACATCACCAAACCAAGGATCAACATTTGGACAATCACATGAAGATAACCATCCCCTAAAAATGGAAGTCAAAATTTCAAAGTACTCATATTGCATAAGAATCATAATTAAGGAATTTTTTGATAACACCCAACCATTGTAAAAATTCATCCATCACTAGGTGATGAATGCACAATTCTACAAAATCTACCACTGAAGTGTGATACAAGCTATCCATGATATCAAAAAACCTATCTCCTAATCTAAGGATCATCAAATTCCACACAAATTGAACTATAATTCCAATAAAACCAAAGTATAACGAAGATCTCCAAGACAGGGAAAGAAACCATCACTATTTGTAGTCCAATTTTTTGTTAAAAATTGATATTATATAAATGTTCTATTTAAATAATATTAGTTTAGAAATTCATGTTGAAAAAGAAAGTAAAAGAGGATTTTGATTTTTTAATTAAAAGTATTATTATATATTTTCTAAAAAGGAAACATGAATTTTCACACTCGCAAGAAGAAAGGGTTTCATGTTGATGCAAACGGGGGAAAATACATCATTTTTTTTAAACTTTGGTCAAGCTCCAGTCCCTCTTCAGTTTTATAGGTTTTTTTCACTTTAATCTTCTTCATATGTGGCTTTTCAAGTTTTTCTATGGTTCTGGAATTGTTTTAAACATCAATGACAACCATCACAAAGTTTCTCTCATGGTAAACACTCTTGTACACTTGGTTACAGTGAGCATAAGTATTGTGGAATTAAGACTAGGGCATGCAGTGGAGATCAAAGGTGGTGAAAATATAACATGTACAAAGATGGAGGCTCCATGTTCAAAATAATCCATGAACAAAAAATATGAAAGAAACCTATTGAGGTACATGCATATAACCTTGGAACCAAATTTTTTTTTTATATTAGTTCTATGAAAAGCTTGTCACTTCTTAATCTAATGAGGACATCTTGATCTTGTGAAGAATTTGTCCAATGATGAAAGGGTTAGTTTAAGAGTGGTTTTGAGGGTTTATTTTCATTATTTTTTTAAGGTTATGTTGTGTTCTCAAATTTGAGGAGGTAAAAAATGGAGAAACATGTGAATGAAAATCCAAGATAAAGAGTAGTGGGACTTCAAAAAGGAAACTCTTAAATGTGAGGTGCCAACCTTCCATTGTTCAAAGTTTTAGGCCTTGAAAAGGGAAAACCTTGAAAGATAATCACCACAAACATCTATGTAGATTGAGGTTTGAAAGGACAATGACAAGAGAATAAATTTTAAAACATAGTCATTACTATGAGCAACAAAGAATGAAGGGATTGTGTAACAAGATTATAAATATGATAGTTACCATGATCTTTAGAGGGACCAATAAGAGGATATTTGTGGGTCTGTAGAAGTGGAATGCATGAGGAAAATTGAAAGCCACTCTTTAGAGGGTTTTGAGGAGAGTGACAATTACAAAATAATTTGTATATGCTAGTGAAATAAAAATAAATAAGGGATAGTTTGCAAGAGAAAAGAAAAAAGAAGTAAACGTGAGCAACCACATGCATGTTGATAGTACTCTGGATCATCACAAGGCATGAGAGAAACTCTTCAAATTTTGGAAAAAAAATAAGAGATGAGTTGTTTGAATACTTGAGTGCAAGGCTTGTCTCACATCCACCTTTTGATAAGTGAATTTGTAGAGGCCATGTTGAGCATACCATCCTTACAAAAATTGTAGCAAAACAACAAAAAATGATCATGTACAATGGATACTTTACATGAACTAGAAAAGAAATTAAATATAGACTACCCTATTTACTACTCGAATGATGTCACAATTTGTAAAATTCTTCTTGAGGAGCTTGTTCATTTAATAGAAAATGCTCAAGGTTATCATAGGATAATCCATATTAAAAAGCACATTCAATGAGTTTTCAATAGGGCGCTTTTAATGCACAACCTTCATTGAGGGAAGGGATTGAAAAGCCAAACAAGGGAAATGAATAAAATGGAAGGATGACAAGTAATGGTCAATGAGGAAAACAATAATGCACAGGGAGATACAACAAAGAAACCAAAACCCTTCATAGCATGCAAACAACAACCAAGTGTTGAAAATAGGAAACAAGCAATGGACATGATGGGTACAAAGGAAGGACTATCATCATAGTTTTAGAGAACCAAATGAAGTTCAATAGACTAAAAGGATTCAATGATGAAAAGACTAAGGGGAAGTACAAAAAGAAGATGAAGATCAAACAAAGATCATAGGACAAAACCCATGTATAAAAAAAGAAATTTTTCATAATAATGGTAGCCCGAAAAGACATCGGCGATTTCATAGGAGATCAAATATAATGTACAAATAATCCAAGGGAATATGGAAACGAAAATAAAGAGGGTAGTAGCCACACATAGGAAATCGAAGGCTAAGGCCGATTGTGACATGGGATAACTGCATACATCATATAGAAAGAAGAGTTCAATGGGAAAAGTGTTAAAAACAAAAACAATTATATGCCAAGAGGTGACACTTTACGATGAGGTTTTACCAAGAGGTAGCCATTTACAAAATAATTTATGAAAGAGTTAAAGAGAAACAATCTCATGGTGTTAAAGAGTAGCAATCCCATGTGCCTAATGAGAAAAAATCTCATGTGTTAAAGAGCAACCTCCTGTGTTAAAGAGAAAAAATTTAATTGATTAAAGAGTAGAAATCTCATGGTGTTAATGAGTAGCAATATAATATGTCTAATGAGCACAAATATCATGTGTTAAAGAGAAAAAAATTAATTGATTAAAGAGAAAAAATCTTATGGTGTTAATGAGTATCAATCTCATCTGTCTAATGAGCAACAATCTCATGTGTTAAAGAGCAGAAAATTAATTAATTAAAGAGCAACAATCTCATGGTGTTAATGAGTAGAAATATCATGTGTCTAATGGGAAACAATCTCATGTGTTAAAGAGAAGAAAATTAATTGATTAAAGAGCAACAATCTATTGTGTGTAAAGGGAATTAGCCTTGTGAGTTCAAGGATAGTCATAAATCCTATTCAAGGATAGTCATGGCATGCATCATGATGAATTATTTGATAGAGGGTAGTGGACTTAAAGGTTGACATATGAAGAAGTTTTTTTTTAAGCTACAATAATAGGACAACAAATGATACTTGAAATGGAAATCATTAAAGCATTAAATGTGAAGTCAAAGCATGAGAAAGGAAAGTCAATCCAGGGTATGTGCAGGATCATCATGGAAAAAATAGGCCCATATGGTGAAAAAAATTAGAAAAATAGAGTTAGACAACTTGACATAAAAATTGAGGTTATATAAGTATTATTTCAAAAATTTGTAAGAATAGAATTTGTAGAAAATTGAACGTAGTTTCTAAACCAATTGTGATTTTTTTTTTTAAATATCTATGAAAATTTCCTAAATCTCAAAGAGTAATTTAAATTTTAAGGAAAAATAAAAAGTAGGTGTCTGTCTGACCACCCTAACTACAATAAAATGATAGTATTTTTTATAAGATTTTATATATAAGTAGAGGACTCATGTCCTAATGTGATGCATATTTTTTATAATTTTTTTCCCAGTAAATAATTAATTATGAATTTTTTATTACAACTTTTTCAAAATATAAAAACTTGTATGCCTTACCACCTTAACTTGGTCAAAACTTCATGAAATTTAGTTTTTTTTTTAATCCTATAGTATGAAAAGCATAGAATGAGATGCATGTTTCATATTAAAAAAATGTGATACCATTTCAAAAGCTATATAGGTTTTTCAATCAACCTATTAATAAGGACTTTAGTCGTAATTCAAATAGAAAGTGAATAATAATTATTTATTAAATTGAAAGTAAAGAATAATTTATATTGGTGGAAAACAAAGAATCTCTTTTAAAAACCCTTTTTTGTTTCATCAATTTTGGGTAAAAAAAAGTCATCAACCACATGCCCATCATATCACAACTTTTTGGCCCACCATGATCCTGCACATACCCTCCATATTATAGTGATTTCATATGACTATTGAAAAGGAATTTTTTCTAGAAATAATAATAGAAGGTAGTTAAATAATGATGTTGAGAGTCCCATGTCATGAGAGTAAAAAGCATGAAGGGATACAAGAACAAGGTTTTTGAGTAGGTATTAACCTTATAGTCATAGAGAAAGATAATTAAAAGATAAAGCCTTGTGAAAATAATAAAGGATAACAAAAATGAATAAAGTTTCAGACTATATGCTAAAACTTGTTATCAATAAATGAAAATCCAAGGTAAATATTTGTAGAGGACAATTGTGAGGTAAAAATAACAAGTTCAAGTGAAGGGGTATGCGCTCGATCATCATGGAAAAAACAAGCCCTTAAGTGGTAAAAAAATCAGAAAAATCAAAGTTAGGCAACTTGACATAAAAATTTGAATAAGTTATCTATATTATTTCAAAAATATGTAAGAATAGAATTTGTAGCAAATTGAATGTACTTTCTAAACTACTAGTTTTATTTTTAAAAAAATATTTTTGGTGAAAATTTTTAATTTCAATGTAATAGTACTTAAATTTTAGGGAAAAAATAAGTAGGTGTTTATCTTACTACCCTAACCACAATAAAATGATAATACTTTTTTATAATATTTTATATATAAGTAGAGGACGCATGTCCCAATGTGATGCATATTTTTTTGTAATTTTTTTCCAAGTAAATAATTAATTATTATTTTTTTATTACAACTTTTAGAAAATATAAAAACTCATATGTCTGACCACCTTAACTTGGTCAAAACTTCATGAAATTCAATTTTTTTAATCTTATAGTATGTGAAGCATAGAATGTGGCACATGTTTCGAATTCACAAAACATGATATTGTTTGAAATCTATAGATGTTTTTCAATCAACTTATCAATGAGGACTTTAGTCATCATTCAAATATAAAATGAGGGTATGTGTACAATCATGATGGGCCAAAAACTGGTGATATGATCAGTATATATAGCGTATGTGGCTGACAACTTTTTTTCACCCAAAATTGATGAAATGAAAAGGGTTTTTAAAGGATATTCTCATCTTTTGAACAATATAAATTATACTTTACTTTGAATTTAATAAATAATTATTATTCATTTTTTATTTAAATTATGATTAAAGTCCTAATTGATAGGATAATTGAAAAACATTTATAACTTTCAAATAGTATCACATTTTTTGAATCCAAAACATGTGTCACATTTTATGCTTGACATACTATAGGATAAAAAAAATTGAATTTCATGAAGTTTTGACAAAGTTAAGGTGGTTAGACATACGAGTTTTTATATTTTTTGAAAGTTGTAATAAAATTTTCATAATTAATTATTTACTTGGGAAAAAATTACAAAAATATGCACTACATTGGGACATGATTCCCCTACTTATATCTTAAAATCTTATTAAAAAAATTATCATTTTATTGTGGTTAGGATGGTCGCATGCACACTTGCTTCTTTATTTTTCCCCAAATTTAAGTACTACTACATTAAAATTCTCTAAATTTTCACCAAATAGATTTATAAAAAAAAAACCTAATAGTTTAGAAACTACATTCAATTTGCTATAGATTCTATTCTTACATACTTTTGAAATAATATAGATAACTTATTCAAATTTTTACGTCAAGTTTCCTAACTCTGATTTTTCTAAAATTTTCACCACTTAAAGGCCTATTTTTTCCATGATGATCCTACACATACCTACAAATAATAATTACTTATTGAATTCAAAATAAAGAATAATTTATATTGTGGAAAGCTAAGAATCTCCTTTAAAAACCCTTTTCATTTCATCAATTTTGGGTTAAAATAAGGTTGTCAGCTACATACCCATCATATTGCCACTTTTTGGCCCATAATGATCCTACATATACCCAAAACAAAAACCCCAAGAATATCCTTTGCAACTATAGGAAGAGTAACAAAAATAGGCACCTCAATGATGAGCTTTTCTTCATTCTCTACCTTTGGGGTAGGTGTAGAAGTAGTAGGATGTTGCACAAAGGCCAAGACACAATAGTATCCCCACAAGGACCTTTCCCCTTACCATAAACAATGGGCCTAGGAACCATGGGAAAAATATGAAGCTCAAAGACCTATTGCTTTGCATTTCTCCATGTGGCTTCCATCACACTTCCCATGAGAAGCATGGAAGTAGGAGAAAAGGGTACCCCAGTAGGGAAAGAAGCAATAGCATGAGTAGATGATATGGAAGGAGAAGGCCCTTAAGCATTAGTAAGATTCTCCTTCTCTTTTTTCTTGGTGGAAGAAGCAGCTTGCTGCTACATGATCATAGAAGCTTTCATGGAGACTAAATATGGGGACACTAGATAACTAGCCTTTGAAACTAAGCTTTCATGGAGACTACATAGAGGTAATGAATGTGATAGTGTCCATTAGATCCCCCTTGATCAATGGACCTCACACATACCCCATGGGACATCCTAACAACCCTCTAATTCTCTACCCACCTTCACACAAGCAACAAACTCAAAATAAACTTGAACTTATCCTTTACCCTCCTCGGAATAATGTTTCACATAATACCATTTCTCATATTTATAACACTTGAAACAATCCACAACCACCACAGCCAACCACAAGACCCCTACCCTTGCCTAACCCTACCATCCCTAATCTTATCTTACCAGGACCTCCTAGTGGAAAGGAGTACAATATTTTTGAACAACTAAAGAATACTCTTGTTAAGATATCATAGTGGTACCTTATTCAAGTGTCTGGTCACTATCACAACATGATCCAAACAACCTTACAACAAGTTCCCATCCCTTTTAATTTCCCATCAATTGATATAGCAGCCATGATTTAAGGACTACACGCTAACATTATTTTCCACCAAAGTGAACCCCCCTCTTTGGATGTGCAAAAGAAAAATGAAGCCTTCATGATCATAGCACAATACAAATGAAAATGGATAAAGAGAACTCTTGTAGATATTCGTTCTGCTTTTAATGTGTGTAGTGTGATCCTTTTGGATAGGCTTGGAATTGATCAATCAACCATTCAACTAGATTCTTTATCTATTAAGGGATTTTACAATGTTGAAAAGAAACCACTAAGGGTGATCATTATACCTCTTATAGTTGGAATGGCCACCTTGAATACACCAATCCATGTTATGCCTTATGAACTTTCATGTAATCCTATATTAGGCAGACAATGGATTCATGCAATGGAAGATGTGCCTTCCACTCTTCATCACAAAATGAAATACATATACAACAACATAGTCCACACACTTGATGCTATCTTGACCTTAATATTGCCTTACAACTTGAGAGAAACAAATAAAATTCCTTAAACACATCAACATCAACTACACCAGTGGAACTTGTACAGTAGAACAACAAAGAACAACATATTGAACAAGTTTCCAAGCTATTAGAAGATGATTGGGGTTCCTTCAATTTCGAACATGAATTCATGGGTGAGTACAAGATCATACACAAATATTCAAATAGGGAAAATGAAAAAGCATACAATCCTTTGAAAGCATTTTCCTCAACCACTTTAGACAAAGAAGTAAATTACACAACAAACTTTGAAGCACTTAATCATGAACAACCACCGACTTCCAAAGCAATGAAGAAATTTTATGGGTGTGGTTATGAGCTTATGAAACAACTTGGATATAGTGGAAAAGGATGTGGTGCTTGAGAAAAAGGTATCCGCGACCCTATAGAGCCTAACACACAAAAAACCATTTATGGTCTTGGTTATTTCCCTTTGATTGAAATTTCCAAGCCTCCAATCAATGTCAACACCCTCACATCACATTGTTCTAATTCAATATTAACTCTAAAACATCTTGAACTGATAGACACTAGTGGTCTTGACTATT
>VDFB02017231.1:0-119771 GCA_007258455.2 Sequoia sempervirens
GGCATGCCCAGCTTTCGGTTTCACTCCAGGCGCAAATAGGAGGGGCAACTTTCACTTCCTGTGCCTTAGTCGAAATTTCCTTTTTTATGCTTTTGAGTGGGCGCATTCAATAGGGGCCTCTTTTAATTTTGAACTTGATGTCCTCCAAGGGCGCATATCATGGGTCCTTCTTTTAATTGGGGGCGCACTTCACATGCAGAGCTTTCACTTTATCACTTGGGCGCACATAACCATGTCTTCATTTAATTTTCAATACTTAGAACCTTTTCACTTCTTCTCAAGATCAAGGCGCATATGATGGTCCTTAAGATATTAAATTTCCCCTCTCACTTTGATTTCGATGCCTTAAAGAAATTTCAAATCTTTCTCTTCCAGCTGGGCGCACATAAGAATCTAACTTCTTATACTTAGAAAATTTCAAGAGTCCACTTATGAGTCAAGGCGCTAATGAGGCAGGGAGCTTCAAGTTTGAAGCACTTAGCAAAGTTTATCATCCATCTCCAAGTGAAGGCGCATTTAGGAGCTTGAGCTTCAAGTTTTGAGGACTTAGACAAATTTCCAATATCATCTTCTCCTTGGGCGCTTTTGGAGGGAGTTACTTCTATTTTAGAAAATTTTCAAGATCTCTCTTTTACCTTGGGCGCAAATAAGACCCTCTACTTCAAGTTTTTGCACTTTGAAAGATTTCTTCATGGCCCCCTCCAAGTCAAGGGCGCATTTTACCCCTGGAGCATCAAATTTTCATGACTTAGAAATTTTTAGCTTCCCTCTTCAAACTAGGGCGCATTTTAGCATGTGAGCTTCCACTTTTGAGTACTTAGAAAATCTTCAAGCGTCCTTTCATTTCCAGCAAGGCGCATTTGAAGGTCTTTACTTCAAATTTCAATCACTTAGGAACTTTCAATTCCACCCTCTCCAAGCTAGGGCGCATTTAGGCCCCTCTACTTCCAATTTTTGAAACTTAGAAAATTTCTTCCAGAGCTGGGCGCATTTCACCCCTTGTGCTTCAAGTTTCAAGCACTTAGAAAATTTTCCTATCACCTCCTTCCTCAAGGGCGCATTTGGAGGGCCACACTTCCAATTTCACACACTTTGAGAAATTCTCCTTCAAGCTTCTTATAGCAAGTTTTGGTGCCGGATTTGAAAAATTATCAAACTTGATGTATTTCGTGCCCTTTGCTAAATTTAGGGTGACTTGATCACGCTAACCCTAATTTGCTATTTTTAGAAAGTTTGTCAATTTTTGCATTTCAAGCTAGCTCCAAGCTCCAAAAAGGCTGGATTTTGCTTTGTTCGGATCCTGGTGACATGACTGAGCTGTTGGTGCCCGGTACCTGTATGCCTCTGCTATTTTAAGCAACCTGCTAAAAATAGAAACTTCTCAGAAAGTTTCCAAATTTCATGTGTTGAACGCCTGAAACATGGTGATCGTAGCTGGATGTTGTTTTCGCATGACTGTCCTGTTCTGCCCTTGTTTTTAGGAAACCCTAATTCTTCTGCACGACCTGCTAAAAATAGCAAGTTGTCTGTTTCTTCATCCTCTGCACTTTTGTTTGTCTTGAAATTTGCGCCACGGATCACTTATCACATGTTTGACTTGTGCTCACTGAGATCTTGTGTCAACCTGCCATTTATAGTGACTTACTATTTATAGTAAGTGCTTGTTTCCGAGACTTCCTTAGCTTCGTTTGAGTTGAAATTTGGACAGTGCGTTCCTTGTTGGTGAACTTGCCTTTCTGTGCCGGCGCCTGAGATTGACTTTCTACTTATAGCCTGCGTCTGGAACATTTTACTAAAAATAGCAGGTTCTCCGATTGCCTTCAAATTTTGCCAGCAGACTCTCGGAAGGATGCTGATCATGATGGATACCTCAGTTTTGAACATTTTGACGTCTGATTCCTCATTTTTAGCGCTGAAGCTCGAAACCCTAATTTTATGCATGTTGCTTAGATGAGCTCCGTTTGACCTCGTTTCAGTTGCATGATGATCAGCTTGCATTTCTGAGGTGTTGAGTAGCTGCCCAAGTGATACCTGCTAAAAATAGAAAGCGGCCGGAAAAGTGACCGACCGGCTGCCGGATGATTTTGCATGTCATACTGCCCGAAAAATCCTGAAAAACCCAGAAAAACCCAGAAAAATCTCCAACATGCAAGCACTGGCTAAAAATAGTAAGTTTCCGAAAAGTGGTCAGCTCCATTTGCATGTTACACTGTCAGCGAAGCTCTTGAAAACCCAAAAAAATGCCGACATGCGCCGAAAGCGTCGCATGCAAACCCTAATTTTGGTCTCTGGGCCAACCGAAAGTCATCGGCCCAACTTTGCATGTCATATCATTGCGGGTCTCGAAAAACCTGAAGGAATCTCCGGACATGCATCAGAAAATGTAACATCTAGACCCCTAAATCTGCTCTGGAAGCCGGACTACTAAAAAAACAGCAAGTCGTCTGTTTTTGCTCAAATTTAACCTGTGAGTAGCCTGATGTGATCTGGACGCAGTGTGATTGTCGGAATCTCAAAAATGCTGAAGGATCGCCCGTAATTGCACACTTACTAAAAATAGTAAGTTGCCAGAATTCGATGAAATTTCTGTGGAAACCTGCTGGAAGCATACTAATAACAATGTTAAGCTCAATTTGCAATTTATTCACCTCATTTGACTTTGGCTGGAAAATTCAAAACCCTAATTTCTAGACTTAGCCAAAATCTTACATTTAAGCTCACAGACGGGCACAATCTCGGAAAGACAAACAGTAGAAAAGAGAGACAACGACAAAACGAACGAAAAGCAAAGCCAAAATCAGGGGGTCCCCATTTGCAATGGGGCGATGTGTGAAAAACGTCACAACACATCTAAAGTCCGCCCAACAGCAAAGAGGAATATCCTAATCTCCTCTAAATTCTGCCCATGCATGTCCAAGCATCCTAGAAAGTCCGCCATCCACTTTAAAGAGATGATGCCAAAGGGTTCTAAAGTCCACCATGTCCTTGGAAGGAAGTGCCAAAAAGTTTTGAAGTCCGCCCTCAACATCCTAGCACCATCCAAAGTCCGCCATCCACTCAAGAAGCATGCCAAAGGGTTGTAAAGTCCGCCCAACATCAAAGGAGAAAGTGCCAAAAGCTTGGAAAGTCCGCCTAGGCACATGGGAGAAGAGAAAAATCAAAATTTTCACTAAGTGTTTGGTGCCTAGAAGAGGAAAAATTCGAAAATTGGCTAAGTGTAAGGGCCTAAGAAGGTGGAATCAAGATTTTTGCTAAGTGTTGTGATATTTCCAAGAGGCAAAGTGTGCTAATACCTTTGGAAGTCCACCATGTTCAAAGGGATGATGTCCAAGACCATCCAAAGTCCGCCTTCACCTTGTCAAAAGTTCTTCAAAGTCTGCCATGGTCTATC
This sequence comes from Sequoia sempervirens, assembly GCA_007258455.2. Classification (NCBI taxonomy): domain Eukaryota; kingdom Viridiplantae; phylum Streptophyta; class Pinopsida; order Cupressales; family Cupressaceae; genus Sequoia; species Sequoia sempervirens. Next base: position 3,392 of record VDFB02017231.1, read on the forward strand.
AAGGGATAAAACAATGATTTTTGCTAAGTGTTGGTGCCTACCAAGGAAAAATTTGAATATTTGCCTAAGTATAGAGGCTAAAAGATGAAAAATGGAGATTTTGGCTAGGAATTGTAACGTTTTCAAGAAGCTAAGTGCTAAGTTTGAAAGGACAAGTGCTAAAGAAGATTAGGATATGGCAAGAAATAAAATGAAGTGTGCCTAGCACAAAGGTGGAAGAGAAATTAAATTTGCCTAAGTATGGTTGTCTGAAGGAAATGTTAAGAAATTGACAACTTTGGCTAGAAGAAAATGCACAAGGCAAAGATAAAGGAGAGTTCGCCCTTAGCCAGAAGGAGGAAGAATTTGGCAAGCGTCAAAGAAATTCGCCCGATGAAGACATCCAGGCAAGGATTTTGCCTAGAAAATTTCGACTAAGCAAGAGAAAATTTGACTTTGGCAGAAGAAAATAGGCTCAGTGCTATTAAAATCTCGCCTCGGCAAAGAAAAAGAGGGATCTGGCATAACATTTGACGACGGAATGGCTTAAATTTTGACTTGGCTAGACGAAATTAAGGACAAAATTGGAAAATAAACTTTTAGCCGAAGAAAACGAAGAGAAAATCAAAATAGCCATGGGTCCAAAACGAACGGGTTGGAATAAATTAAAATATTTTAATATTTTAATAATTTATTTTCAACTACTCGGAAATTTAAAATGCCTTGGACAAAATAAAATTTGCCAGAAATGTTTCAGAAGAAAATAAAGTACGCCAGGTAGAGATGAAATCCGACAGGAAAAATTAAATTCGCCATGAATTTAATTAAATATTTAAAATTCGAAAAATCAAAGATAATTATTTAAGCAAAAATCGAATTTTTGAAGATCAATGGGATTTGCCTGGATAAGCTCGAGACTGATTCTTTTCAAAAAATAAAAGGAAATTTGCCTGTTTGAATAAATGAGAACAAATCGAGATCGAGAGAGAAGATGGCAGTTGCTAAAACAAATCAAGCTCTTCAGCATTATAATGAGTTTCAACAACTCATTTTTTCACACACAGCTGAAGAGAAATTTAATATCTCTCGGAATTCTTAGACAGCTGATTGTTCAGTAGGCAAGATCGAATTCTCCAGAGGGTGAAGTGATGTTATGCTGAGGAAGAATTTTCGCGGGAAAGGAAAAGATTTATTTTTGAATTCTTCTGTGCAAGAGGGGCACACTTCATTAATTGATTTTTTGGAATAAAAATCAGAATTTAAATCTGATTTGCAGCCAGCAGTTCTTTATTGAGGTTTGATGTTCAATTAAATAAATTCGCCATTCTTCTTCTGTCGTTTCATCTTGGCGAAAGTTCTGGCCAAAATCTTAACTTCGTCCATTTACTTTCAGCTTGCTTTTTCGCAACAATTTAATTATTTAACTAGCTGAAAGTAAATTTTTGAATCCAAGGCATGGGATTTAATTATTTGAAAAGGTCTTTGTATTAATGTTAATCTTTTGGATTGCAGGTTGACGACCACAGCAGGCGAAATCAAAGAAGCTGAAAATGAAGTTCGCCAACAAAGGTGCTCAGCGGGAGACCAAAGTCATTTCAAAATGGAAGAATGTCGTGGACACCGATCTCGGACATGTCGACTTTGATGAGTTTAAGAAAAGAGTGTATGGGCAGAAGGGACTTCCCACACCAATAGCCAGACGGATAGTCAGAAACGGGATTTTCCAGGCAGTTGGATTCCCACCGACAATGGATTGTGCATAATTGATGGTGGAGTGTGCTATCCACTATGATGCCCAGAAGAGGCAAATCATCGCACTTGATGGAAGAATCTTGGCACACTTGGGCGAAGTGGCAATCCAGGAAACCTTCGGCATCCCAAAACATTCACGGATGGTCTATAAGACCAAGGAAGAAGCTAAGAGGTTATATGACAGCAAACCCGATTTGTGCGCCACAACAGTTAATAAAGTATGGATGGACAAGCTTAAGCCATCAATCAAGAAGATGCCCAAGAGACCCCGCCGGACAAATTTCAAAGAAGATTTTGGAGACATCATCTTGATGCTGAACAGAATAGCCGGCAACCCGTAGGGTGCATTTTTCGAGAGTTGGATGTACTATTTCATAGACGAGATCACTTCTGGCGTCAAAATGTTCAACTGGTCACGGATGATAAGTGACAACCTCCACGAGCAATTGATCAACCTCGAAGAGACTAAGTCTTTTCACATGAGTTCGTATATTGTCTACCTATTGGCCAGATCATACAAGTATCCAGGGCTAATTTGCAAGGGCAAAGTTGGCAACGGGGAGAACGAACTCAGGCCTTACGACTGCTACCCACAGCTCCAATTGAAGGAGAAGACTCACTTCAGGAGGGTGTATGATGCCTTCCTAATGCATATTACCAGAAAGCTTCAAGGAGGAGTGCATCAGAGGCTGAGCCATGAGGCGAAAAGTCTTATCAGTAAATACGGATCTTGGTTCATCCAGTTCCCGAAATTCACATATGTCAGGATCTAGGGATTTACTGGAAATCCCTATAAATTGCCCATCTATCCGACAAATTGGATGATTTTGCTCGAGGTCCTGAGACAGTTGGAGGAGTATCAGAACATCCAGAGGCCAACTAAGAAGGCATCTGCCACATTCCCATTTTTCATCGGGAACATGTTGGAGTATTGTCCATCAGCACAGGCAGCTGAGAGTGCAAGGTTGGAGATCCAGTGGTATCCATTTACGGCCTACAAGTCCAGGGTCAACTTTGACCCACATCATAATAATCAGACAGTAGAGGGGAGAAAGTACAAGCACAGAATGGAACTGGAAGATTTCTGGGCAAATGCTGCCGATGAGTATGAAGTCAGACGAAGAATGTGGTCCAGGATGTCACTAGACTTCATGAGGGCAATTGAGTTTTGCCGGGTGCCTGATCAGTTACAAGATGATGGGAACCACATCCAGCCACGCTTCGAGGAAAGCCGACCTCTTCCTCCAATGAAATGGTCAGAACCTGAGCACGCAGACTTGGCAACACTAATGAGACCAGTGACTAAATACTCTCAGTGGTGGGTTGATTATCATGCCCAAGAATTGAGACAGAGAGGAATCACGCTCACATATGATCTACTGAGCGAGTCAGAAACATATTCTTCTAATGCCGGTGCATCCCATCAGGACTTGGTTGAGATCGGAGAGAAAAGGAAAGAAATAGTGCCAAGTACAGAGCCTGCTTCCAAGAGGCATAAGGGAGAACCTTCTCGTTCAGCAGCATCTCGAAACATTGATGAGCTGGTGGCTACTATAGACGAGTCCTTGGTAGAGATACTTGAACCTCCTGCAGTTCAGGAAGAGAACGATGAACCTATTCAGCTGGATGATGAAGAGCCTCCGTCACCTACGGGCACGGAAATCTTAGGTTCAGACAATGAGATAGAAGTCCGGAATAATGACTTCGAGGAGGGAATGATTTCCGCTCTCAGAGGGGTTGTGGATGTTCCGAATGAGGAAGAGGTTCAGGTAGAGGATGGAATTGAGCAGCCGACCATTCCAGAGTGGCTGATAGAAAGGATGAAAATTCAAGTACTTGTAGAAGCTCAAGAAGAGGACGATACTGCCGATTTCTTGGCGAGGTTGGAACAAGTCGCAATCAAGAAGCCTGCCAAGAAATTCTCCACCATTCAGAGGAACAAGATAGGCAACCGTTCCGTACACATTGCAGTACCTACGGTGGACAAGCTACAGGACGAGATTACTCCTCAGGAGTATGCTATAACCACTGTTGACCTTGGCTTGACCTCAAAAGGTCAAGAAGTGGAGGAATTAGATAATTACGTCTCGACCATCAAAGCGAGACTGGAAAAGGAAGTGGCTAAGAAGAAAGAGTATAAGAAGGAGGTTGAACGTCTTAAAGAATACATACAGCATTTGACCCAACCACTTGATCAGGGTAATGCGATTGTTCCTCTCCTCAATTCATCACAGGAGGTGACCAAGGATGTTGAGCACAGAATGGTAACGACCAAGGAAGCTCAGGATTGGATGGCGAGTGAAGGCACGGAAGCGGCATTGTTCATGGAGAAACTGGCACTTGCTTATGGGAAAACCTCATGCTTTCTTTCCAGACTTATGGATATGGCGGAAACATGGGAAGGTATTCCGGATATGCAGGAGAGGCTTATTCCATGCGTCAGGCTATTGAAGGGCACTCCAAGAGAGGAGTTGGTCGCTAGGACGGTGATTGCTGCAGGAGCAGCGTATGATTTCAATCATTGGTTTTGGGCAGTAACTATACGTAGGGAAGTTTTGGAGAAGGCAAAAGTGGATGGACTTAGAATCAAGGAGCAGTTAAAGGACATTCGGGAGAAAATTCACATGACAGCTGCATAAATGTTTGATCAAGAGATTGTCCGAGAAAAGGATATGCAGCTGGAGGAGCTGAAACGAAAGGTTCAAGAGGTTTTCTTCTCGACTACTGGACCATTTCTAAGACAAGATTTTGCAAAGGTGGCAAGTCTTTTAGCCATCCAGAATGACTTTAGGAAGCAGGAAGCAGAATGGGCAAATACCTTTGCCAAATGTGCAGAGAACTTGGATGAACTTGAATTCCGGATCAGCATGCTGCCACCTGTCACAATGGAGGAAGTCGTTGCAGTAGTGTCCAGATTCGTAGAACGCAATGCTGCTCAGAAGGATAAGGACGCCTCTCCTAGAATATAGCTTTAACTGCCTCTCTACTGATAGTTTACTAGTTGATGACTCTTGTTATTTTGGGAAACCCTAATTAGGGTTTGGTTGTAATAATCTTGGCCGTTGATCTTGTATTAATCTCGGCCCTTCATTTCATTTTTGAAACTCTATATAAACTGATGCTCTCTCACTTTCATTTGTGTGGAGACAGAATATGAGATTGTTGCATTGAGACTATTTTGAATAATAAAAGCTCTTGTGCATGATTTGCCTTGAATAACTTTTTATTGTCAAATAGTAAGCGAGGTTGCATATCTTCTTCCGCCATAGATTAAAGTTAAAATTAGATTAAGTAGAATTTGCTTTGAAAGTTGGTTAATTGAATGAGAGATTGATCGTATTGATTCAATGGTGAAGTGTAGCTCATACTTTCTTCGAATGGATGATTTGCATTCGATGCATAAAGTTAGCCTGAGCTCTTAATTGTGGAAACTTAACTTTAGCCTCATTCGAGGTTTGAAAATTATTATCACACCCCTTGAAGATTGCACCCATTTTGCGTATGTTGTCCTATAGGAGGCGAAACAAAGTGTGGTTTATTCCCTTCACCGAGTCTTTATTGTCTCTTGAGTTCTTAGGCACAGACTAGATTCTCCTAAACCCTATCCTTTTGCCATTTTTTTTGAGATCCCTTGAAAGTCCTAAGTGAAGAAAGCCTTCAATGATAAATTCCCTAAGTCCTAAACTTGTGAAGATTTTCTTACGTAAGTCCCCTTGTTTATTACCACCATATCACAACGGCCATTGAGCTTATCCACACGTTGAGACCCGACAAAAGAAACCTTGGAATCGCCATATGTTCTTCTCGCAATCTTAGCATACGCGGTGGTTTTTCAAGAGAGGATAGAGTGTCTTTGGACATTTTATTCTGTGTGTTCGGTGGATGATAAAACGTACACCAACAGACAGGTCAACCTTTTGGTGCAACAACAATGCCAACAATTGGTATTAGAGTTGGTCACAGGTTCAAACCCCTCGCTTGTGCTGGGGGGGGATTGTTGCAAGATGGTGTGTCCCTTGGTATTCCTTGTCCAGCATAGTGCTTGGGTTTGTGACATGGTGTAACAGCCTCCTGTGGATCTTAACTGACGCTTGTATCGGGCATTGATAGGTCGACCTTTTGGTACAAAGGCAAGGCCAACAACTCTGACCTCAAAAATAACTCCAAGAGTGCGGGAGACCAACTGCTCAAACTGACCTACTTGAAATAGCCTCCAAACTAGCCTGTTGAAACCCTACTAGAAATAGCATACTGCTAAAAATAGCGAGTGTATCCAAATGCATTTTAACCACATTCTAAGAAGCCGTTGCAATTTACTAAAAATATTAAGTCCGGAAAAGTTACTTGTTTCAATTGCATGTCACACCACTGTGAAGCTCGCTGAAAACCCAGAAGGAATCCAAAATCCTTTCTCACATGCAAAGTATCTGCCAGAAATGCATGTCATTCTTTTTTCATGCATGCTACCTCATCTTGAAGCTCTCCAAAAACCCATAAACCTCCTCTAGACATGCATCGAAAACTCCCACATGCAAACCTTTGAAAGCTCATCAAAAACCTCTTACAAAATAGGAAACCCTAATTTCCATTTTTGAATAGCCTACGGGCTTTTAGAAATAGGCTATCAGACATAGAAGAGCATATGGCTAAATTGGGGACATTACAGTCCACCCTTCCCAAAATTGCTTGTCCTCAAGCAATGCCACTACACTCCAAACTGATCCCACCAAAACATATAGGATCCCACGGTCCCATGTCCATCTTTGGAAAGACCCACCATGCTAATGTTGCTCCACTTTGATCATACAAATGAAGTCATTGTACCTGAACTGCACTAACCTTCCTTGCATCCTCAAAGAGTTAACATGCCTGAAATTCAAACTGAGAAACATGGAAGGATTGGAATAAAAATCTAGCAGCATCTGCCGCCCAATAAACTTTGAGGAATTAACATCTGCAATGTCAATGACTATCACCATTCTGAGAACAAAGAAAAATATTCTGATCAACTCAAAAATATTCTCATCAACATAACTCCTCAAAGCATCAGACAGAGTCACAATAGCAAGAGTGCCTCTATCACAACTATTTGTAAAGGAGAAAACAACTCTTTGCAAAGTCATAGTAGCCGTATCCTCAAAACTCCTTAAGGATGTACAATGCCTCCAAATAATACTGATATATCCAAGAAGAATCCCAACAATTTTCACAAATTTCTCTTCAAGAGTCTCAAAATGCCGTACCCAACCGAGCAATGGTTTGCTGCCCCAAACATTTGTACAAGAAAATGTACAAGGATAGCTACTAGAATGAGCACAATCTCTATCCAAAAGCTGATTCTGCTCTGTTCAAACCACCATTTCTCTCATTTGAGGCCAAAAATCATCTCTGGAAAGAGATTATGCAATGAAAATATGAGTGTACCAACTGCTCACCAAGTCAAAAAAGAATGACTCAACATCAGATTTGAGAGAAGTCAACAAGCAAGGAAATGAATAACTGCTGCAATACTGAAAATCCACATTCAATTTGACCAATCTGCTCAAAAGCAAAACTGGAAACACCCACTCTAAAAGCTCCATTACAACAAAGAACCATTCTTTGCTCCAACTTCCTCTCTGAACCTCCAATTGAAAATCAGAAATAATCATCAAATGGCTAATAAAGAAGGTAACAACACTCATAGAACTGAAAATTTGAAGCTTATCATTTCAACATACCTTCTTTTCACATATAATGATTATCGTCAAATGCAAGTTGATACCAGGATCCCAAATCATAAGTAAAGAGGAACCATTTTGCAGATGGAGAATTACTCTGACTAAAACGCTTTGATCAATACGTTCTATTTGAATCATTACTTCTTGAAACTCCAAAAAGCATTCAACAAATTTGAATTCACTGAGAAAATTGAATTCAAAATCATTAGGCAAAAATTGTTGGAAAGATTCAATGAACCCTTCATCAAACTCCATTATGAAATTAGTTACTCTTAAAGAAGATTGCGCAAGCATGAAGTCCGATAGGAATCTGACAAGCATCCGCATCAAATAATGAATAAACTCTTCATCGGAATGCCAACCAACTCTTTGTTGCCAGTCAAGAATAATGACTTCATTCCTCCTTGATTCTTGATTTTCCATCTCTTGAAGAGTGGATAGACTAGGAATAGCCATAAAGACATCATTATGCAACTCATGTATCATTATTCCACTGTTGAAGAAGTACTAGAATTCCTCCCTTCAACATTAGTGTCTACAAAGATTTCCTCATAGATCTTAGAAAAAGGATTCTCATGAGACTCATTAGCACCAACCTCAAATAACGGATTATCATAAACCTAAAAGACATGTTGATGCAAATTTGAATTCCCCATTCTTTCAGGACAATGATTCAAGTCTAAAGTCTCTTGTATGAGATCAAGCTCATCAAGAACTTCTTGAATTTCTTCAGCTCTCTTCTTGTCTTCTTGTTCCTTGAAATAGTGAGCAACAATGATTTGATCTTCAGCTTCTCTTAAGGCGTTTTCAACTTAAAGCAATTTAGCTTTCATTTGCTTATTCCATTCCAAAGCCTCATTAGCAACCTTAGCAACCCTGTCCTTCTCTCCAATGATGTGTGTTGGCGTAAAATCTAACACCTCTGGAGTGCAGGTTTGTACGGACAGCTATGTACACTACACAATGAGTGCTCTTCAAATTAGGAGGGGAAGCTCCCTCGTTGTGCTGGAATGCATGGAAAAGAAAAGTAATCTAAGTCCTATCTTTTTGTTCTCAGCTGGAAGAGGCACAAGGTTAAGAAAACCAAGAACGTTGCAGCTAAGGATTTTCTGGTTTCGCAGATCATTAACTACAACTAAGCTAACTACTTTAAATCTATCCAATTTCCTCAAGAAAACAGAGCATGAGGAAATGGAGCAGGGTTTGACTATCAGACGATAAACGTGTTTAGATTCTCTACTTGAAGGCAAGGTGGCGCATCTATCAGCTCAATCTAGACAAGTTTATTGGGCACAAAACAGATTTAAGAATTTACCATAACAATCTTATGAAACCCTATGTGGCATAACACTTGATCATAATAGTAAAGACTCACAAAACAGATTTATCATCACAATCTCACGAAACCCTATGTGGCATAACACTTAATTGTAATGATAAAAGATTCACAAAACGGATTTATCATCACAACCTCTTGAAACCCTATGTGGCATAACAATTGATCACAATGGTAAAGATACACAAAACAGATTTATCATCACAATCTCTTGAAACCCTATGTGGCATAACAATTGACCATAATGGTAAAGTTGCACAAAACAGAAAGAATTCACCATTACAATTGCATGAAACCCTATGTGGCATAACAATTAATCGTAATAGTGAAGACACATGAACAAATACCAAAAGAGCAATATTGAGGGCAAGGTAGGCGCAGCGTATATTTCTCTCTCAAGCAAAAGTTATTTACAAATGAGCAAAAGCTCTTATTTATATACATCAAGGTGTAGGGAACCCTAAAATCACCTTGAGTCATCTACAGTTCTTGCAATGCATGCAAGATTTGCTGCCAAGCCCTAATGAAGTAAACTATACAGTTAACTGGAAAACTACCATCAGTTAACCAAGACATCTAATCTAAAAATGGACAATTGTGCGAGCATGCACGTCCTTATTGAAAGCGAGTTAACTGGAACACTACCATCAGTTAACGAAAAACCCTAAATGAAACTCCAAGTGTGTAAAGCAAATCTCAGAATAGATATGCATGTGATGACATCATCGAGTTAATTTGAAAGGGTAACGCCAAGTTCACTCCTGTGTGTAATGTCTATCCTGAGAGGTGGAAACTGAAGTCTACTATGTGTGATCTCGAGCAATCAATCCCTCAACGAGGCTATCAACTGCATCAGCATCTAAATGTCAGCAACTTGAGCAATCTTGGCAATCTTCGCACACTCAAACTAGCATTTCACTGACTTATAACTTTGGCAGGTTCGTAACTAAAGTGATGGCCACTATCTCTTCGGCAACTTGATGTCAAAACGGTCTCAGCTTTTCTAACGAAATCATGAATTAAGACCGATTTGGTCTTGAATTCAGTCTGTGTGTACTGTACTCTGAAAAACTCGCCTGTTGACTGTGAACACGGCTATATTCTAACAACTTTTCTGGAAAACTAAAAATAGCCTGCTGAGGTTAAAAATAGCCTTTTGAAGAGTTATTTTCGGCGAAAATCTGAGATATGGGTTTTGTCCAGAAGAAGATTCTAAGACAACCCAGAATGTCAGATTTGCGAAAATTTGACTTCTACTTGATCATGTTGATGCGTGTTTTATGACACAACAAACATTCTAGAATAAAGAGTCCAAAGATGCTCTATCCCCTCTTGAAAAACTACCTGGTATGCTAAGATTGCGAGTAAGATCATACGGTAATTCCAATGTTTAAGATGAATGCGGATGAGCTCTGTGGTTTGATGTGATTATGCTGGTAACACAAAGGGACTTACGCTAGGCCTGTTCAATTCACAATGAAGGTTTGGACAATAAAGCTCTATTATTCTGATTGGATCAAAGAAACTAAAAAAAGGAGAAGGGTTCAAAAGCACTAATCTACTCCTAAGAATCCAAGAGACGGTATTGACTCGGTGAAACAAATAACCACGCTTTGCTTCGCCACGCTCAACGACAACTACACAAAGGGGGTGCAATCTTCAAGGGAATGTGCTTATGATTTTCACGTAAGGAATAATTACCATCAGATCGAACAATAACTATCCAAACAGAAGTTAAGAATCCACAAAGTAGGCTCAGGCTAACTTTACGCATTGAACGAAAATCATCCGTTCAAAGAAAGTATGAGCAAAAAGTTTCACCATGAATCAATACTTATCAAATCTTGCATTCATCTAACATACATGTAAAGAAATCTAAACTATGATGAGGGATAAGAACCATGACAACTCCAAAATAAGAGAAGCAATCACCATCAGAACAATGCATGCATTACTTATTACTTTGGCAATCTTACAACAGTTGCTTATCTCAACATGTTTTGCAACATGCTCCCATACCTTTTCAAATGAGGGGGTTGAGCTCAATTTATAGGCTCCCCAATTACAATTTGACGGCCAAGATTGATTTGGAATCAACGGCCAAGATTACAAATAAAACCCTAATTAGGGTTTGCTACCCTTCGACCAATGAGAAAATTGCATTCGAGGACACTTGTCCTTCTTGCTAAATATGAACCAACAGATAAAATAGAAAGTTGTTGCATGTTGATTTGGAATGATTTGATTGGTCGGAAGATGACGAGGCGCCACCTCAACGTGCTGGATGCCTTCCTTGGTCGTTTTGTTCTTTTTCCATGTTCTTGCCTTAGAATATTTTCTGTCCTTTGCACTTTGATCTTAGATTACTTTGGCTTGTTCTTCTCTCTTCGACTTGGAGCACCTATTTAGACTTGAAGCCCTTAAATCTTACTTTCCAAATTGCTTTAGAATTTCTTCACGTGCCATGAATCTGGAGAGGAACTCCCTTGTACCTTCGCCGCAATGAAGGAAATTGGCACTTTTTCTGTAGAGAATTTCCATACTTAGCCAAATTTTGACTACTTTCAAGATTTTGGCCATTTTTGTGCTCAAATAAACTTTGCCGGTAGGTTTGTCTTCAATTTTGAATTTGGCTCGCGTACGTTGGATGTACTTGACGGTGTGCCTGCCATTGTCTTCATGATGCCAAATTCTTGGCAGACTTCCCGCTTGTCTTGCCATGTGCAAGGGTGAACTTCCACGCTTTCTTTCATCTCCCTTCTGGTCGGACTTTACACTTTCTTCGCCATTCTCTCCTTCGCCTCGTGTAGTCATCCACCTGCAACAAAACGAATTTATTTTAGATAACTTTTCAAGATAAGCTTTGAAAGATTTTTACAAATTTCATTTTCAAGCTTTTAATTTTCTTTCCGTCCAATTTATTTGGCCATAAATTTCTTTCTTTTTTCAAAATTTATCTCGCCACGTCCAATTTTATTTGGCCATAAATTGCCTCTTGTCTAAAATTATTTTGCCATGTCCACAATTTTCCTAGCCATGTCCGATTTTATTTAGCCATTTGCTTGATTTTTTTTTTTCACAATTTTTCTAGTCATGGCGATTTTATTTGGCCATTTGCCTTTTCAAAATTTAATCTTCTTAGGCACTTTGGATTTGAACTTAGGCAAATTTTAATTTTTCCTCACTTCTCTATACATGGCGGATTTTAGCACTTGTCAAGCCACTTTTCTTATGTCTATGGTGGACTTCCTTCAGCTTATTGCCATTTCTTTTTAGACTAAGGCGGACTTCACTTGTTTCTTTGCCATTTAGTGCTTTGTCCAAGGGCGGACTTAGGCTGTTGGCTAACCATTGGACACTTAAACATGGCAGACTTCCTCATTTTCCTTGCCATTCACCTCATCTTGCTGGGCGGACTTCAGCTAGTGGTTGACCATTTCACTCTTTGGCTGGGCGGACTTGACTTATTTCCTAGCCACTCCCTTCTTGGCTAAGGCGGACTTCACAGTTTTCTTTGCCAATCACCTCATGGACAGGGCGGACTTGCTCATCTTTGATGCCATTGGACAAGGCGGACTTCCTCTCCTTCATTGCCATTTGCATTTTGTCCAAGGCGGACTTCCTCATTTCTGATGCCACTTCTCCTTTCACCCAAGGCAGACTTCACTATTTTCCTTGCCATTGGATGGCGGACTTAGGCTGTTGGCTAACCACTATAGCTTTCTCCCAAGGCGGACTTTATAGTTTTCCTTGCCATTTAGTGCTTTGTCCAAGGGCGGACTTAGGCTGTCGGCTAACCATTGGACACTTAAACATGGCAGACTTCCTCATTTTACTTAGACAATCTCCTCTTTTCAAAGGACGGACTTCCTTCCATGTTAGGCCATGCTGAGGGCGGACTTAACTGATTTTCATGCCATTCACCTGCCATTCACCTCATCTCTTGGGCGGAGTTTATTAGTTTTCAGGCCATTTCATGCTTTGAAGGGCGGACTTGGGCTGTTTGATAGCCATTTGGAGCTTTCGACATAGGCGGACTTCAGCCTTCTGTTTGCCATTGCCAACTTTACCCAGCCATACAAGGGCGGACCTCATGGAATGCTTGGCCATTGACACTTTTTTTCTTGCCACTGGCTGAAGATTTTCACCATTGAAGTGCCATGAATGTTTCAGATTTCTCAGATTTTCCAGACTTCTCATGAATTTTCCGGATGAATTTCCAGATTTTTATATGTGCTTCAGACTTTTATCCATTTCCTGATGATTTCATGACTGGTTCTTTCATCTAACTCGCCATTTTCTGTGCTTTTTACCAGATTTCTCTGTGATTTTCCAGAATTTCTCACCATTTTTGAACAGATTTTACAGATTTTTGAACTTTTTATGTGATTTTCCAGAATTTTACCAAAATTTCAAAAAAAACTTCGAATCGAATTTCTGAGAGTTTCGTTGCTCATTTCGAACTTCTGAGTGGATTTTTGAAACTTGTGACCCTTCTGAAAATAGAAACTTTCTAAAAATAGAAATTTTCCTAAAATAGCAACTTTCCAAAAATAGACCCTAAAAAATAGGGATCCCAAAATTGCCCAAAAGTGCCAAAAAAGTAGGTCTTAAAAAATAGGGGGCCTGGGGTGAGAAACCCTAAAAACTTGGAGGTGTCAGAATTGACTGAAACGACAGTCGATCTTCGTCTACCAGGCCTTCTAAGCACAATGGCGATGTTCATTCAGTGATTCAGGCTAAAATTCATTGACTTGATTCGGGTGACCATTCAAAATTAAGACTCCTCGTTGCAAAAAGACTGGCGATACGTAGTTGCGATGCCAAGGCAAAACCAAAAGCGAAAAAAAACGAAGGGTCCCCATTTGCAATGGGGTGATGTGTGAAAAGGTCACAACAGATCATACAAAGACTCTTCACTTGAGAAAATTAGTAACTCAAGAACGAACGTTCTGAAGTTAAAAATTCGTGAAAAATCAAGCGCACAATTCTAACTCGAGGAAATTATATGAGAATGATCCAAATACTGAGACTTGTAGAATTCGCCAATTTTAGGAACATGCAAAATGTATTTTGAGAGAAATCTGAGATTGAAGGATGAAAAAGACGTTTTTTGTATGCTCTTCTTCAATGAAAATCGCCCTTGAATTCTTCAAATTGCTGAAAATCGTGAACTTTTAAACTACAAAAAGATGTATTTGATGAAAACGCCTCTGGAAATTGATGTGAAATTCGCCTTTGATTTGGAAGAATTCGCCTTTATTTCTGAAGAAAACCATGAATTTATCCTTGAAATTTGCGCCTTTGTTCTGAAGAAATTCGAATTTCTCTTTGAAATTATCTTGAGAAAATACGAATTTATCTGGAGTTTGAGAATTGAATGAATACGCCTTTGGGAATTTCGCCTTTGACTATTGAGGAATTTGCGAATTTGCTTGAAACTATGAATTTCTCTTAAAGATGCGCGCCTTTACTTCTTGAAGAAATACGAACCTCTTTGAAGTTTGCTTTGAAAATTAACAAAATTCGATTTCTTTTGAAAATATGAATTAGCTTTGAAAATACGAATTCCTCTCAAGATTGGATTTTCTCTTAATGAATTCGAATTTCTTTTGAAAGCTCTGTGAACAATAATGAAGGCACCATACTTTAAATAAGAAGAAATTCGCAACAATTTGGCAACTGCAAGAATTGAAAACCTTGACAAAAATAGAAGATCTCTGATTGGCCCCTTTTAGTTCCACTGCCACTGACTGGAAGTTCGAATTTAAATAAATAATAAAATATTTATTATCATGCAATTAGCAAAGGCGCCAAAAATAGAAAATCGCCATCTAATGCTAAAATAGCAAAAATTCTGAACTTCAGTTGACAATTATGTTGAAGTCTTAGGATTCACTGTTGGGCTTCACCGATTCCGAAAAGTCATCTCTTGAGCTCATAGGCGTCCATTTGCTCAAGATACTTCACTTTTTATTAACTACCTATTTTATAGCTGACAGCACTGTCACGACTGGCCAACTTCGACACTGATTTCCGAATGACCGGGTGATGCTGAGACTAATCTGAAGAATTCATCAGAAAGCCTACTGAACAAGGAAGAAATGTCTGCTGGGAGACATAACTGCAAAATCCATCGTTTAATCCCTTGAAAAATTAGGCGCCCTTGATTAAATTGCTTTACGGGTTCCAAACTAAGCCATTTTCCTAAACTGCCATCTGACACTTCAAACGGCTGCTGACGGCAAACGGTGAACCCTGCTGATATGAAACGAAGCTCACTGCATGACTGGAGATATTTTGCATCCAACGACTGTATGCACGACACTTGAAAGTTGTGTTAAGGGCCTCCAAAATAAAAGCGCCCCTGGCTCTTAGTTGCACTGGTGTCATTTTGACGAAAGTCGAACTTTCATCCAAGTACCCTACTTTGACCTCTGACATCTGGAGCTGGAATGACTCGATTCAGGCACTATATGTTTTAACGGACAGCCAGAAGGGCCCACAAGAGAAGTCTTTGGAGATGACGAAGCAAGAAAACTGCTTCTAAGACCTCAAAAACTCTAGTGCGTATTTTATTTAAAATATCCGCTCCAGACTTGGCCATTTTCCAGATATCCTCACTTTTCAGCATTTCGCCAAAGACCTCGCACGTACGAGCGACTGCCAAATCTTGAAGGCTGACGGCTAGGCTCGTTGGATAGATAAAATGATTACGCTCAAAAGCTGTGAAGACTTCGAACACGGACGACCTCATCTGACGGGCCTAAAGGCTAGGCGCCTCTAGACTATGGAAATACACTACAAATTGTATGTTGGTCTGCCCGTGAAATTACATGCTTGGTAGAACCTCTGCCACGATCACCTGGAACGTCAGATTGACAAGCAGAATGGAGCGTTGCGGAGCTAGGCTAGAGTAGTACTGATGTCAGGAAGACCTTGTCTGCAAATTTTGGCATCTGAAGGGTCATCTGAACCAGCGCCCCTGGGTTGTACTTGCACTAGGAAGCAACAAAGAAGCTCAGAAACGTGAAAACTCCATTATAAGCTGATCTTCAGACGACTGCTGCCGGAGCTCTGAAACTCGGATGACTGTGTTTGATATCTCATCGGATGAGCAGACTAGTTGTGAACAAATTGACTGTATCCGTCATTAAAAATGTCGAGATTTACCCCCTCCTTAAGATGGGCGCCCTCAGGCTAGAGGCACGCTTTTGCCTGAAAAAGACAAATTTCCCATATCTGGAAATTTAGGGATTTCAACTTCTGACGCTGTTTGCCGGAGCTGTGGGTCTCGGGAAGCCTCGCTGGATAGCTCATCGGATAGCCAGACCAACTCTGAAGAGTTTGACTGGATGCTTGAACATTTTTATCAAGATCTTGACCTTCAACAAGCTGGGCGCCCCTGGGCTATACTTGCGCTTTTATGCTTTTCCTCTGAGAAATCTTCATAAATTGACCATTAAAAACCCCGTTTCGATCATTGAAATGACCGTATGCAACATGAAATGCTGTCGTGACATGCTCCTCCATCGTGAAGAGCTCTATTCTGAGTCTCTGCTTCAGGTTCTGTCCAAGAAAACTGACTTTGACTGACAAACTATTGACAAAAACTCCATGCTTGGTATTGCCCAAAACTGTATTCTACAACATTTTAGCAAGATTTAGACTTTTTAATGCAAAATGCCTTGATGAAGCAAAAAATTTGGTTTGGGTACAACAATGTGCAAAAGACTTGTTTTGATATCTTCCACTGTTAAATTTAGTGATCAGATTAATGTACAGAATTTAATTCAAAAATTAGACACAATAACACAACAAATACCTTGGGAAAACCCTCCTCTTGAGGGAGAAAAACCTAGCAACAATATATCACTTATATATTATGCAATAATCAACACTGTCTTGTACAATAAGGCAGTCTCTCAAGGCCAAGTAAGAGCACCAACTCTAGATGCAAAATACAGATTACAATCTGCTCTCCTTATATATCAAAATTTGCTCTTGGAAGAACTTCGACCTGTTCTTGAAGGAAATCACTCTTGGAGGAAATCACAATCTGCTCTAAGATAAAATTCGCACTTGAATATATGAATGAATCGAACTTGCTTGATGAGTAAATGAGAACAAATGATCTTGTATTTATACATTGCTTGGGAGAGGTCGCACCTCTTCAAGAACAAGGTCGGCCACAAGGAGAATAAATTACAAATTAAATAATTCAATTATCAAGTCGGCCAAGATATGATAAACAATTAAATGAAGTCAGGCGCTTCTTCTCATAACAACATATAAATTAAATAGCTGGAAGCTATCATTTAATTTGATAGGCTGGAAGGAATCGTACAAAGCTGCATTTATCAACACTCCCTCTTAGCTAGGGAGAGAACTTCCAGCTGCACAAGACATATCACCTCAACGTGATGTCTACCACATTGGCTACAACCAAATGTGAAAAGAAGCATATCACCTCATCGTGATATTAGATATCACCTCAACATGATATCAACCATAATGGCTACAACCATACTATGGTGTGTACAAGTGTTCATCACTTACGTGATGTTGTCACCTCAACATGACTTTTCACCATGGGTCTCCCAGAGGGTGAAACACAAGTACACGATTCATCATGGATTCTCTCATGTGATGTCATGGAGTCACACACATGACATCCACCATGACTCTGCTCAGAGGGTGGAAACAAGGGATTTCACCTCAAATCTCAAAGAGAAATGCATTAACAAGGGATTTCACCTCAAACTTCTCTCATGGAGAAGAACTCATTAAACAAGGGATTTCACCTCGAACTTCTCACCACAAAGAAGAACTCATTATAGGCTATCACTGATACTGAGTCTCTTCCTCAGTTAAGGCTGGATTCTCCACCATACCAAGCTTATCTTGAAAGTACACAAACTTTATTCTAGAGAGAGGCTTGGTGAGTATTTGCCGTTTGCTTATCAGTGCCGATATACTTCAACTGTATAGCCTTCCTCAATACCATATCTTTGATATAGTGGTATTTGATCTCAACATGCTTGGTTCTGTCATGAAACATAGGATTGACAGAAAGCTTCACGCAACTCTGGTTATCATAATGAATGATAGTAGGCTCCATTGATTGTCCAAACAATCCTGCAAGGAGCTTACGAAGCCATACTGCTTCCCGAGCTGCCATACAAGTTGCAATATATTTTGCCTCTGCTGTACTCAATGCCACAGATGACTGCTTCTTGTTGCACCAAGATATCATAGCAGAACCTGTTGATGCGTGTTTTATGATACAACAAACATTCTAGAATAAAGTGTCAAAGACGCTATATCCCCTCTTGAAAAACTACCTCGTATGCTAAGATTGCAAGTAAGATCATATGGTAATTCCAATGTTTAAGATGAGTGCGGATAAGCTTTGTGGTTTGATGTGATTTGTTGGGGGCACAATAGGGATTTACTTTTGCAAGTTACTCAGAAAAGCAAAGACATAAATATAGTATCATTTTGGATTTTTCTGACTTTATAAAAAAAGTGAAAAAAGGTAAAGGTTTAGGAGTCCTATGCTATTCCTACGAAATCAAGAGACGACAAGGATTAAGTGAAACCAAATAAACAATACTTTGTTTCGCCACGGTAAACGACAACTACACAAAGCAAGTGCAATCTTCTGGGATTTGTGCTTAAAAATTTTCCAGCACGAACAATACCATCAATAGCACAACATTGTTCGAAGTAAACATTGAAGCATCCACGATAAAGCTCAGTCTAACTTTACACATTGAATGAAAAGCATCCACTCAAAGAAAGTATGAGCTAAGTTTCGCTAACCCTTGCTATCAATCTATCATTCTTTTAACATACATCTAAATTTTAATTCAAATCTACTAGAGGAGAAAGAGAAATATGAAACCATGCAACCATTTGACAATCAAAGGAATCAAAGCACTTCATGCAATATGAACTTCATTATCAAAATAGTGTTTTCACAACAATCTCATAAAAATCTCTCTCTTATCCTCTACAATCTCTTCTAAGCTCTATTTATCCTCTAATCTTCTCTAATCTGATCTCCTCTAATCTAATACTGAATCCCTGAGAGAAAAGGAGGGGGGGTTTATATAGCATCCCAAATTACAATGAACGGCCAAGATTAAAATAAGATCAACGTCTAGGATCAAACATAACCTAACCCTAATTAGGGTTTCCTAATTATCCATTAGTTAACTGGAGAGAACTTCAGTCATCTGGAGTTTTATGTTTATCCACTCGTACAGCAACACGTTCGGCGAACTTGGACACGATCAAGCTGACCTCCATGGCAATGTTTGGCAGTGCATTGACGTTGTATTCGAGCAAGTCCAAACTCTCAGCACATTCTACAAAGGTGGTCGCCCAATTTGGTTCCTGCAGCAAGAAAGTGTCTCTGACGGTCATGAAGCTGAAAGCCTTGGTAAAATTTTCTTTCATGATTGGCCTAGAGGTGGTGGAGAAAATTCTTCGGACTTGTTCTTTTAAATTTTGTGGCCGCAAGTGTTTCTTTCGAACAACATCTCGGTCAAGCATATCTGTAGCCATCTGGTAAACCTTACTTTGAATCTCCCTCGCTTGCCCTTCAACTTTGGCGCTATCTTGCTTCACCCTTTCCAGGACTTCTCTACGTGAAATCAGTGCGTAGTACTAGCCACTGAAATCGTATGCAGCTCCAGCTTCAATAATCTTGTCATCAATCAACTTTTGCTTCGAGATGCCTTTTAATTCTCAAATACATGGGATAATCTTATTTTGAATATCTTTGAGGCCATCCCATGATTCTGCTAAGTCTGTAACTCGTGACAGCAAGAAGGAAGTTTGCTCATACACATATGCCAGCTTCTCTGCGAATTCCATTGATTCTTCCTTCTTTCCAGTCATGCAGTCTTTAGCTTCTCTTGCCGTAGTCAACTCTTCTTCAAAATTTGCAACCATTTCCTGTGAAGAATTTGGAGGTGGAAGTGTGGCCTGGTCACTTTGATTGAGCGGCTTGGTTAGATGCTGGATATAATCTTTTAGACGCTCAATCTCTTTCTTATATTCTTTTTTCTTTGCCACTTCCCTTTCCAGCCTAGACTTGATGGTGGCAACGGAATTGTCCAAGTCTTCAACTTCCTGTCCTTTTGTCGTCGGACCCATATCAATGGTCGTGATGGCATATTCATTCGGAGCAATCTCATCCTGAAACTTATCAACTGTAGGCATGGCAACTTGCACTGTGCGATTACCAGCCTCATCCCTTTGTATGGTAGAGAATTTCTTGGCTTTCTTTCTGGTGGCAGCTTGCTCTAGCCTGTGCAAGAAATCTGTAGCATCATCCTCTTCAGGAACCTCTACTGGCGCCTTTCTCTTTAATCTTTCTTTTAGCCAATCCGGGATGGTTGACTGTTCAATTCCATCTTCCTGTTTGTTGATGTGTTTTTCGTGACTGCACCAACGCAGAATAAAGTCGCCAATGGCTTCCCTATTCTCTCTTGATCAAAGTATTCCGCACGCTAAGATTGCAAGAAAGTTCGTGCGTTCAACTCCAAGGTTCTTTTAGTGCAAATAGGCTCAGTTTGGCTCGATGTGATTTGCTGGTATTTCAAGGGGACTTACGGAATTGTTCGGCAGCGGAAAAAGGAATTCAAATGCTCGAAAGATTTGTCTATGAAGTGCGGGTTTCCTATGCTCAATCAGAAAGTATTGAATTGAAAGTGGTGTAAGGGTTTAGAGGGTCTAAATCTACTCTAAGGTGTGGGATATGGAGCTCAACTTTAGCAAACTTCTAACCGGACTTCGCTTTGCCTCGCATCGGACAGCTTCCACGGAGTCGGTGCAATCTTCAAGGGAGATGACTAAAGATGTTCAAACCACCACTTGACATGAAGATACCATCACAACGACGCATACCATTATTCAAACTGTGATTGAAGTTAAGTACATGATATTCCATTGACTGACCACACAGGCGATTCACCATCGAAAATACACTAGTGGTATGGATAGACGGTTGCTTAGATCAAACACCACATTCCACAACTAACATCTACTTGCATGGAATGAAAATTATACTACTTTATGCTACCATTTGAATCGGAAGGACAAAGAAACCTTGCTAGCTACTCACAACAAAGATGAAATTCATCATCAATGAAAAACTCTTTTATTGAGAGAGTGTTCACAACAATTTCTTACAAAGTTTTCAAAGGGAAAACTTTCCCTCTTCTTCAAGCTACACTATCAATCTACTTCTAAGTTATCTCTCTATTCTAACTTCTACTCTAATTCTACTGTCTCATGAATTGTCTACTAAGATACAAATGAGGGAGACTCCCCCTTTATATAGCTGGCCAAGTCCAACGGACGGCTCAGATTACAATTGGCTGGATGGCCCAGATCGTGCCACCTCAGCCCTAGACAAGCTTTGCCCTAAAAACCGCCACCAAGAGGAGTGGGGTAATAAATGAGCCATTAATGGCCACCATCTTCGAGAAGATTCCAGCCTCGAAACGCGTTCACACTGCTCTGTTGTTCACGTTCAGCCAATTCTGTTGATTGCTTAGAGGAGGGTAAAAGAATCTATAAGATTGACTCCTCAGATAAAATTTGATAGAATCTGGAGTTCAACTGCTCTTGATTTTCTTCTTGACTTTGTTCTTCAACCTTGCTCGAACTTCCACTCTTTTCTCCATCTCGAGTTTTGAAAACGCTCCTTCTTTGTCACTTAGCCAACTTTTGAAACTTTTCTTCCTTCATGTGAAACTCAAAACTTTATCTTCCTCTGAAGGTCGCAATATCATCGTGCTTCACCACTTCAAGTCATCACCGCGCTCTGGCTTCAACATTTCTCCTGCAAAACAAACAAAGAGAATTAGAACATTTCATAATATAAATTCAACTTACTTACTAGGATTCTCACGCTCTAATTCCCAAGCGTTCATCGTCCTCGCTAGCCAACTTTGCGTTCAATCCTTCATGCCTTAGCCAAATTTTCAACCCAGCCTCCTCAAGGGCGTATCATCTTCAAATGCATCTTCAAGAAACTCATTTCACCTGCTGGAGCTCTGATAACCTCGATTTTATTCATTTCTGGCTCAAGAAAACTATCTTCACGAAGGATTTGAGCAAATTCACCTAGGCAATTCCTTTTAAATCCACCGTTTAGGGAATTTCACCTTGAAAACACATTTTCTTCATTTTGCCTTAGAAATTTTTTCAAATTTCCCTTAGGAAATTCACCAACCTGGTGCCCATTTAAAATCTTTACCTCGGGATCATCGGCAAGCTGTGGAAGATCTTAAAATCCATTACTCATTGATAATCTTCAATACCCAGAAGAGAATTTTCTCTAGAACGCTTCGAATCCATGGGTGTACAACGAACGGGTTCATTTAATTTTTGAATTTTTTGAACCTTAGAAAAATGATTTTCATCAAACTTAATCCATTTCTTCACCCTTGAGCGCATTTCCTTGCTTAACTTTGAAAAAAAAAAAAAAATAATTTTAATTGCCCTTGCGACATTCTCAACGTATCCACTGCCAATTTTATTGAGGTCATGGGCGCTTATTCCTCTTCCAGCATTTTTGGGCACATACATGTTAAGGTGGACCCACTTCCAAGACGTTGGGATATATGGCGCATTCAAAGGGTCCTAATCCTATTTTTCCCCACGCCTTACATGGACATCTTTTGTCTTTATTCTCCTTTGCATGTATTCAACGCCTTGAATATTCTTTTCTGCATGGGTGTGTTTTGTCCTTACATGCCTACATTTGGGCGCATATAGAGGAGTCTTCTTTAAATTTCATCAACCCTTTTCTGGTCAAAGGCGCATATGACTGGCTAAGCTTCCAATTTTTCACACTTAGCAACTTTTCAACTCACTCTTCAGGCGCATATGAAGAGCTGAGCTTTGATCTTGAGGCGCATATCATGACTTTAACTTTGATGCCTCATTTTAGGCGCATCTGAGGTCTCATACTTTCAATTCGGTTTTTAATCAACACTTCTCCTTTCAGCTTAGCCGTTTTATCCTGGGCGCATATCCATGGTGGACCTCAAAGTGCAATATGGAGGTTTCATTTTTATCATCCAGAGGCGCACTTCATAGTAGAGACTTCCAGTTTTAACACTTAGCACGTTTTTTTCTTTTGTTCTCCCTCCAAAGTGAGGCGCATATGGCAGATTGAGCTCTCATTTTCTACGCCTTGGTTAAATTTTAAGCTACCCTCTTACCCCAGGCGCATATGATGTCTGAAACTTCCACTTTCCAGACTTAAAATTTTCTCTAGTTGACATTCCTAGGAGCGGCTGAGGTATTCAGCTCCAGATTTGAAGTGTTTTTTAAAAATTCGAGCTCCCCTTTCTCCTCTCCCAGGCGCAAATCTCAGTGTCTCCTTCAAATTCGCAACTTAGATTAATCTCTCT
Source organism: Sequoia sempervirens (assembly GCA_007258455.2). NCBI lineage: Eukaryota > Viridiplantae > Streptophyta > Pinopsida > Cupressales > Cupressaceae > Sequoia > Sequoia sempervirens. Next base: position 26,617 of record VDFB02017231.1, read on the forward strand.
GCCAAAAAGGGGGGCGCATATGGGAATAGATGTTCTGATTTCGACCACTTTCCAGACACTTAGAAAATCACTTAAGCAATCTCCATGTTGAGGCGCAAATGGGAGTATGTAGTTTCAATCTTGAAATTTCGATAAAAATTTTGTTCAGCACTTAGAAAATTTTCAGTTCTTGGCTCATGGAAGGCGCACATCATGTGTCAAGGTTTTAACTGGGGGCGCTTTTGAGAGTAGTAGTTTTTAATTTCAACTCTTAAACATTTTAATCACCCTTCTCCTCTCCAGGCGCAAATACACCCCTGTACGTTGAGTTTTAGCAAAAATTCCAAACTTTAACCATATTGGCGCATTTGGACCCAGGGCCTTCTATTTCATTACAAGCGCATGTGTTGAGTTTCAGATTTTAAATACTTTATAGAATTCTCCCTCTTTAAGGCGCAAATAACCCATAGAGCCTTCAGTTTTATCATGGGCGCACATGATGTGTGGTACTTTTAATTTCTAACATGTTTTCTCTCAAGGGCACATTTTGACTTGCCAACTTCCAGTCTTCAACACTTAGGCGAAATCCCATCAATTTATTCTCTCCAGTCTCAAGGGCGCATTTCCAAGCCCTTGTGCTTCAACTTTAAGCACTTAGCATATTTTTAATCACTTCCTCCATGATGGCGCGTTTGGAGGGGTGAAGTTTCAATTTGAAACACTTAGAAAATTGTATCACCACTCTCACCATTTAAGACGCCTAGGAGGGGGCCCACTTCAAATTTTAAACACTTAAAATATTCTTTGAACTCCTCATGCAGGGCAAGGCACATTTGAGGGCACCTACTTCAAATTTAAAGCACTTAGACAATTTTCTTCAACCTTTCACAAGTCAAGGCGCATTTTACCCCTGGAGCATCAAATTTTCATGACTTAGAAAATTTCAAGACTCTTGCCAGCTTGAGGGCGCAAATGGAGGGGTCTTCTTTCATTTTTCAAACACTTCAAGAATTTTGATCTGTCTTTGGCCTTTTAAAGCAAGTTTTGATGCTGGACCCGAAAAATTATCAAACTTGGTGGATTTCTTGCCCTTTGCCGGATTTAGGGTGACTCGATCATGCTAACCCTAATTTGCTATTTTTAGAAAGTTTGTCAATTTTGCACTTCAAGCTAATTTCAAGCTCCAAAAGGCTGGATTTTGCTTTGTTCGGATCTCGAGATGTGGTTGAGCTGTTGGGCCCTGATATCTGCATGCCCCTGCTATTTTTAGCAACCTGCTAAAAATAGAAACTGCTCAGAAAGTCTTCAAATTTCATGTGTTGAACGCCTGAAACATGGTGATCGTGACTGGATGCTGTTCTTGAGTGACTATCCTGTTCTGCCCTTGATTTTAGGAAACCCTAATTTCTCTGTCTTGTCCTGCTAAAAATAGCAAATGTTTGATTCTTCATCTTCTACAACTCCGTTTGTCTTGAAATTCGTGCCAAAGATCTTTCATCACACGTTTGACCCGTACCTGCTGAGAATTGATGCTGACCTGCCAATTATAGCTGTTTCTGAAGTGACTTACTATTTATAGTAAGTGCTCGTTTCTGAGGCTTCCTTTGCTCCGTTTGCTTTGAAATTTGGATAGTGCACCCGTTGTTGGTGAATTTGCCCGTTTGTGCTGACGCCGAGATCAACTTTCTATTTATAGCCTGGAACACTTTACTAAAAATAGCAGGTTCTCCGATTGCCTTCAAATTTTGCCAGCAGACCTCCTGAAGGATGCTGACCATGATGGATACCTTAGTTTTGAACATTTTGACCTCTGACTCCTCATTTTTAGCGCTGAAGCTCGAAACCCTAATTTTGTGCATGTTGCTCAGATGAGCTCCGTTTGACCCCATTTCAGTTGCATGCTGGTCAGTTTGCAATTCCGAAGTGCCGAGTTGCTGCCCAAGTGGTACCTGCTAAAAATAGAAAGTGGCCGAAAAAGTAGTCAACCAGCCACTGGATGATCTTGCATGTGACACTGCCCGAAAAATCTCGAAAAACCCAGAAAAATCCTCAACATGCAAGCACTGGCTAAAAATAGTAAGTTTCCGAAAAGTGGTCGGTTACACTTTGCATGTTATACCATCGCGAAGCTCTTGGAAAACCCAGAAAGAATATGCCGACATGCGTTGAAAACGTCTGCATGCAAACCCTAATATCGGCCTCCGAAGGTCGAGCGCCGAAAGTCGTCGTCCAGCTTTGCATGTCATATCACTGCGAAGGTCTTGAGAAACCCAGAAGGAATCTCCGAAGATGCATCATAAAATGTAACATCTAAACCCCAAAATTTGCCTTGGAAGTCGGACTGCTAAAAATAGCAAGTCGTCTGTTTCAGCTCAAATTCTGCATGCGAGCAGCTTGTGTTCTGAATGCAACATGACTGTCGGAATTTCAAAAATGTTGACGGAACACCTGTAATTACACACTTACTAAAAATAGTAAGTACTCGGAATCTGACGAAATTTCGGTGAAAACCTGCTGGAAACACACTGACAACAGTGTTAGTCTCAATTTTCAATTTATTCACCTCATTTGACCTCAGGTTGGCTGGAAAATTCAAAACCCTAATTTTTCAGACTTGGCCAAAATTTCAAGTTTAAACTCAATGACGGGCACAATCCTGGAAAGACAGATAGAACGAGAGAGAGACAACAGCAAAAATAAACCAACACCAAACCAAAAGCACATCCAAAATTAGGGGGTCCCCATTTGCAATGGGGCGATGTGTGAAAAACGTCACAACACTGTTGATCTGAACACCTTGTATTTCCTGAACCTCTTGCACGACTTGCACTTCTGGCATATCCGGAATTCCTCTCACATCTTGAACTTCTTGCACTGATTGGATTTCTAGCATACCATGAATCTCTTGCACGGATGGGTCTTCTTGTATTCCTTTGAGGGCAGAAATCATTCCCTCTTCGAATTCTCCATCCATGATGTCCGTGTCATTTTCTGATTCCAGAATCTCTGTGCCTGCAGGGGAAGGCTGAGCATCATCTTCTGATTGCACTGGTTCCGCATCTCTGATTGGAGAAGGAATTCTAACATGTTCCCAAGACTCTTCATCCATGGCTAATATTTCGTCTATATTTCTGGAAGTGGCCGATTGAAGAGGTTTGGATTTGTGCTTCTTTCGAGAAGGCCCTTCATCTATTATTTTATTCTTGTCCTGCTTTGTAGATTCATCAATTTCTTTCCTCTTTCTCAATTCGGCGGCATTCGTTGTTCCATCCCCACGAGATGCTTCGGCATTTGAGGAACATGACTCTGAATCGCCCATCAATTCATATGTGAATTGCACATTTCTCCGCCACAAAACTTGCACTTGTTGATCTATCCACCATTGAGAATATTTGAATACAGGCCGCATTAATGTCGCCAAGTCACCCATCTCAGGTTCAGACCACCCTATAGGAGGAAGTGGCTCGCTTTCTTTGAAGCCTGGCTGTGCATGAATTCTGTCATCCTCCAATTGATCAGGTACCTTGAAAAGTTCCAGTGCCCTTATCATACTTAGCGGCAATCTCGACCATAGCCTTTTCCTTACATCATATTCGTTAGCCGCATTAGCCCAAAAATCTTCTCAGTCTATCCGGTGCTTGTATTTCTCTCCGTCCACAGTTCTAATGTGATGGAGTGGATCAAAGTTATTCCTAGACTTGTATGATATGAACGGATATTTTTGGATCTCCAGTCGAGCACTCTCCGCTGCTTGCGCCGTTGGACAAGATTCTTCCATATTACCGATGAAAAATGGAAAAGTGACAGCTGCTTTCTGTTTTGGCCTTTGAATATTCTGATACGCCTCCAATTGCCTTAGAACTTCCAACAAAACCATTTTGTTGGTTGGATAGATGGGCAATCTATAAGGATTTTCTGAGAATTCTTGGATCCTGATGTAAGTAAACTTGGGATATTGGATGAACCACGATCCATATCTGCCAATCAAACTCTTGGCCTCACGAGTGAGTCTTTGATGTGTTCCGCCTTGGAGAAGTCGAGTGATGTACATCAGGAAGGCGTCATGAGCTCGCCTGAAATGTGATTTCTCTTTCAGCTGCAACTGTGGATAGCAATCATAAGATTTGAATTGTCCTTCGCCGTTGCTGACTACACCCTTGCAAACTAGGCCAGCATACTTGTAAATTCTGGCAAGCAGGTATATCACGTAGGAGCTCATATGGAAGGTCTTGGTTTGCTCTAGGTTGATTAGCTGCTCATGGAGGTTGTCACTGATCATTCTCGACTAGTTAAACATCTCAACTTTGGAAATTATTTCATCAACGAAATAATACATCCAATTTTCGAAAGGCGCACCATGAGGATTGCCTACTATCTTGTTTAACAGCAAGATGATGTCGCCATATTCTTCCTTGAAATGTGTTCGGACCAATTTCTTTGGCATCTTCCCTGCAGTAGGTTTGCGCTTCAGCAACCAATTCTTGTTTATGTTTGATGCACAAAGGTCTCGCTGATTTTGGTAAAGCTTAAGTGCATCCTCTTTGGTGTGGTAGGACGTTCGGTTGTAGACTGGAATTCCGAAAGTTTCTTGAATGGCTGGCTCAGACAAGTATGCAACGACTCTTTCGTCAGGAGCTGCTATCTGTCTCTCCTGTGCATTATAATGCAATGCACATTCCACCATAAGTTTTGGACATTCTTTCGCTGGCGGGAATCTAGCTGCATGGACAATTCCGTTGCGCATCATTCTTCTTGCAATCGGCGTCGGCAAATGTCAATCACTTTCGTACATTCTTTCCTTGAAATCATCGAAATCCACATGACCAAGGTCAATGTCTGCAATATGCTCGCAGGTGGATTTAATCTTTGACTGCAGCTGCACACCTTTGCTAGCAAACTTCATTTTTACTCTCTCGACAATAAGTCTGCAGGAAGAAACAAAGAGAATAATTAGAATTCAAAATTTAACTTATTCGAAAAATATGCCAGCTAGTTGTCAAATCAAACTTCGTGAAGAATTATGCTGGAAAGAAAAGAATTAACGAAATTGCCATGCCGAAATGAAGCAAAGAAAAATAAGTCTGCCTGGCTTCTCTGAAAAAAAAAATGAAACGACCACGATCACAATGCCAGCTGGGACAAATTTGCTTCTTTCACTTTGCTTCAAACTTCTAACTTTCTTGCCTTAGACAATTTTCTTCTCACACTTTTCTTTCGAAAATCGAATGATTGTAAAGAAAATGAGAAGTGAATTCAATTTTAAAGATGAGAAAATCGACCCATTTAGCAAATTTCAATTGTTTCCATTAGATCAAGTTTAAACTTGGCTTTTACTCAGCTTTTGAATGGCAAGTTTTATCTTCAACGATGGTCTCCAGGAAAGTTTCCAAATCTTATGCTAGTCCAGTGAAGTTCTTTTTTGTCTTTTTCCAATTTTGGTTTTTCAAGTTTATCTCTTCGAGGTGTTGAAAAAAAAGAATTAAAATAATTAAAATATGTGTCATTTTCAACTCGTTCGTTTTATGGCAAATTCTAAGGCAATATTTAATTTTCCAAAATTTTCCTTGTCATTGCCTTAGGCAAATTTTTCTTTCCATCTTCATTTTGCCATGATTTTTATCTTCCAATTTCATTTTGCCATGATTTTCTTCCGAATCATAAGTCTCTGGCAAAAATATTTGACATATAAATGTTGGATTTAGAAAAAAATTTCTTATTTTCTTAAGTATGGCGAACTTCTTAAGGCCAAGCATATTTTTATTTCCAAAGTCCATACTTAGGCAACATTTTGATTTTCTTCCTCCTTAGCATGGCGGACTTCATCTATGTTCAAGCCATTCTATTTTCAAGGCGAATTTTCATTTGTCTCAAGCCATTCTATTTTCTTGGCTATGCCTTAGCCACTTCTTCTTTTCTTATGGCGGACTTTGCTTGTGTCCATGCCATCAAATCTTAAGCTAGGCGGACTTCATACATCTACTTGCCACTTTGGAGCGGACTTCATCAAATTTCATGCCACTTTGGAGCGGACTTAGCTTTAGTTTGTGCCATCTTTTCATTTTGCCCAAGGCGGACTTGCCATCTTCCCTTGCCATTGCCTCTTAAGTAGCTGGGCGGACTTGACTAATATCCTTGCCATTACTGGGCAGACTTAGCATCTTTCCATGCCATTTTCCATTGTGCAGGTCGGATCTTTAACATTGCCTATGTTGCTTGGCTGAAACCTTTCACCATTAACTTTGTCCTTCATGCTGGTTGGACTCCATACTTAGGACAATTCACCATTAATTTCAGTCTTCTCCAGATTTCTAAGATTTATCCATGATTTTTCAGTTTTCTCCATGAATTTTCCAGATTTTCACCATTTCCCTGCGATTTCTTGACTGATTTTTCCAGATTTTTAACGCTTTTCAGAATTTTCACCATGAATTCACCAAATTTTCAAATCAATTTTCTGAGAGTTATGTTGAGTTTTTCGAACTTCTGAGTGGATTTTCGAAATTCGGGACCCTTCCAAAAATAGAAACCTTGACAAAAATAGAAACTTTCCAAAAATAGCAACTTTCTAAAAATAGCCCCTAAAAAATAGGGATCTCAGAATTGCTTAAAAGTGCCAAAAAAGTAGGTCCTAAAAAATAAGGGGGCCGGAGGTGCAATCCCCAAAAAGTAGGAGATGTCGGAATTGACCGAAACGACAGTCGATCTTCGTCCCTCGGGTCCTTTAAGCATGGTGATGACGTTTGCACAGTGATCCAGGCTTGAATTCTTTTACTTGACTCGAGTGACCATTCAAAAATTAAAAACCCCAAACCCCAAACAGAGATCAAACAAGACTGAGACTCAATGACGACACCCTAAAAAAAAGCAAGCTATGAGGGTCCCCATCTGCAATGGGGCGAGGTGTGAATTAGGTCACAACAGAACCCAAACTGAAGCAACACCCAGAGGTACTCTTTCGATCTGAAACACATCCTGCCCAATCAGAATCAGTATAACCATGTAACTCCAAGTCAGTATTTGAAGTATATCTCAACCCATATCCAGCTATGCCATGTAAGTATCTCAGGATATGTTTAGCTGCAACAAGATGTATTTGTCACGGTTCACACATAAACTGACTCAGTGCACTCACATCATAACAGATATCAGGTCTAGTGTTAACTAGATACATCAAGGACCCAATCAGCTGTCTATACAATGTAGGATCCACCAAATCTGAACTAGCTGCAGCCTCCAATTTATGTAGGTTGGTCTCCATGGGTGTAGACATGGATTTACAATCCATCATACCAAACCTCTTAAGTACATCAATGGCGTACTTCCCTTGACTCAAATCATCTCATCTGGTTTCTACCAGACTTCGAAGCCAAAGAAGTAATGCATGAGCCCAAGGTCCTTCATCTCAAATTTAGAAGCCAACTCCTTCTTACACTTGAGAATTAGGTGATCTTCTCCAGTAAGGATCAAATCATCAACATATAAAACCAAAATCAATGCATCACCATCAATTACCTTAAAGTATAGATTAGAGTCAGCATCATTCTTCAAGAAGCCCAAACTTGACAGGTAATGATCAATCCTTTTAAACCATGCACGAGGAGCCTACTTAAGACCATACAAGGCCTTCTTCAGCTTGCAAACATGAGACTCCTTTCCATGTACCTCAAACCCATTAGGTTGCTCGATGTAAACTTCTTCCTCTATCACACCATTTAGAAAAGCTGTCTTCACATCCATTTGATGAATCTTCCATCCTCTAGATGCAACAATGGCAATGATGGTCCTAACAGAAGTGTAGCGAGCAATAGGAGCAAATGTTTCTTCATAATCAACTCGCTCTTTCTGTGAAAAACCACGAGCCACAAATCTTGCCTTGTACTTCTTTATGCTTCCATCAGCTGCATGCTTAATCCTCAAGAGCCATTTCGAAGCTACCATAGACTTGCCTTCGGGTCTAGGCACAATGTCCCAAACATCATTCTTGAGAATTGATTGGTACTCTTCTATCCATAGCATCTTTCCAAACCTGTTGACTAAAGGCTTCCTCCACACTAGAAGGCTCGGACTCAATAATCTGACTCATCAAGGCAACATAACTGGAGAACTTATGTGGCCTTTTACTTTCTTTGAATGTACCTCTAGGAGCTGCAAACCTTTCAGCCTCTTGTATAGTTTGCCTAGCCCAAAGAGGTCTCTTTCTTCAAAGTACAATGTCATTAGGCCATCGGTGGGTTCCAAGGGTTCCAGGCGGATCAGCATCTTCTTTTGGTTTTGAAGTCTTAGTCTCAGTCGGGGAGTATGGTCAACTTCCAGCCGAGACTCTTCGTGCTCGATCTCCATATATGAATGCCTGGATCTCACAGTGCAAATCTTCTAGTCTTGACATCCCTGCTGGTCTGATCAACTTCATCTTTGGATATTCTTATATATCTTGTAGGATTTTGATGTCTCACCCAGCAGCCCCGAGATTCACATGCCGGCTCCAACAGTTCTTCTCTTTGGGACATGAACAGGCAGGACATCCAAAAGATCCTCAAGTATTAACCTCGGCTTCTTCCACATGAAGGCTTCTTCCGGTCCATTCTCCAGATTTTGTGAGGCTTATTACATGCACGTATGCTGATCTGGAGGCTTACGCCCATAAGAAAGTTTGCAGATCCTAGTCATGAATCATGGATTTTGCTACTTCCACAATTGTCCTGTTCTTTCTCTCTGCAACACCATTTTGTTGAGGATTATAGGGGACACAAAACTCCCTCTTAATCCCTATATCAATACAAAAATCCCTAAAGCTGCCAGAGGTGTATTCTCCACCATTATCCGATTTGAGGACTTTGATTCTTTTACCAGAAAGATTCTCTACCAAGGCTTTGAACTCCTTAAACCTTCCTAACACTTCCTCAGACTCTTTAGTTTTCAAAAAATAAATCCAAGTCTTTCTAGAGTGATCATCAATGAAAAGAACATAATACAAGAAACCACTTGAAGAAGGAACAGACATAGGTCCTATTGATGCGTGTTTTGTGACACACCAAACACCAGAATAAAAGAATGCCCAAAGGCAGCTCTATCCTCTCTTGAAAAATTACCTCTTATGCTAAGATTGCTAGAAAAGTCATACGGTAATTCCAATGTTCCGTTTTGGGGGATGGACAAGCTCAATGGATGATGTGATATGCTGGTTTCACAAGGGACCTTGAACAATGAACTTACTTGTAGTAGGGGTTTGGATTGATGTAACGTTGAATCCTCTTATATTTTTGGGATTTTCAGTTTGGAATAAAATAAAAGAAAAAGGGATGAGGGTTAAGGAACTAGATTTATGCAAAACTACTCCTACGAACTTAAGAGACAAATGCTGGATAGTGAAATTTAAACCAATCTTTGCTTCGCCAAGCACAGTACTACAACTAGACAAAGACGGTGCAATCTTCAACGGGTTTACGAAAGATATCCTATTACACTATATCACCATCAATTCGACCAATGCATATAGGTAATAAAATTCAAGTTAAGCAGTTTTAATGTTCAGACTAACCTTACACATCAAATTGAAAATCATCCAATTGAAAAAGGTATGAACTAATCTTACTATTTCCAACACTATCAATCTTTCATTCATCTAAAATACTTGAAAATAAATTTACTCTATTGAAGAAATCAATGAAACCATACGGGCTCATAAAAATAACAAATGCTCAACTCTGAATCCAGTTATTATTTAAACAGCAATAGTTGCAACAATTTCATAAGTCTCTCCCTGAATAAATGAAATGCGTGGGGTTTATATAGGCACCCCAATTACAAAGCAATGGCCAAGATTAAACCTGAGATCAATGGCCAAGATTAATTCAATAAACCCTAACCCTAAAAAGCATAACCAACTCAAAGGACACATGGCGCAAGCAGAACAAGCCACTTGTAGTATGGAAAATGATGACACCTAGCGAATCATTCGAGCAAGTGGGAATCCAGAATGCAATTCCCTTTGGATCGCTCCCTAGCTGCAAATGCAAGAAATTTGGCTAACACAGAATCAAGTTCCTCCATTGAGATGATTGGCACCGAATCCAGTTGCACTCCGATCACGTCCAAGGTTTCCAGGCATTGAGTGAAAGTACCTTCCCACCTATCCTCCTGTTTCTGAAAGTTATCCATAAAGGTCAAAAGGGAAGACATATCATCAAGCTGATTTTCTGTAATAATCTGCACTTCCTTGAAGTAAATGTTCATCACACTTTTCTTTAGTCCTTCTAAATCTAAACCATTTGCATCATGATGCTCCTGTCCTGTTAATCCTTCAAGAGAAGTGAGGATTTTGAACTGAATTTTCTCAACTGTACCCCGTATAGCAGCACATTCTTCCTTCATTCCATCATATGTTTTCCTTTTAGCCAATAAGGAATGATACCACCTGCTGAAATCCTATGAGGCTCCTTCCTTGATAACACCTTCCTGGATCAATATCTGCAAAGAAACTTCCTTTAAAACCCTCAAACGAGGTATTACTTTGTCCTGTACGTACTGAAAATCTTCCCAGTTGTCTTCAACTTGACTAACTTCAGTTATAAGCAAGGCAGATCTGTCATAAGTTTGGGTGCACTTCTCTAAGAATTGCTCCATTTGTTTTGAAATATTGATAACCCAACTCTTGGTTGCTTGACTCGTGATCCTCATAGCCTCAAGAACATCAATGGATTCCGGAGTAAGAGATGATGGCGGAATAAAAGCTGCATTTTCTTGGCGCAAAGGGGCTGTTAGCTGCTGAATGAACTCCATTAGCCTTAGATTTTCTAACTCTAGCCTTTCTTTCTTCTCCTCTGTTTTGTCGAACTTTTCCTTGATGGCTTTGGAAGTGTCTGCTAACTCATGGAAATCCTGATCTATCGTGGTTGGCCCAATGTCCAATGTTGTAACCTCGTAATCCATAGGAGTAATCTGATCTCTTGGCTTATCAATTTTCGAGACTGCCACCTGTAAGATCCTGGATCCTGCATCATTCCTGGTGATCTGAGAATACTTCTTAGGCTTCTTTGGTGTTTTAGCTTTGCCAATTCTCTCTAGGAAGTCCTGTATGCTCTCAACTGGTTGAACTTCATCCAGTGGTCTGGACTTCTTCATCAAACTTTCAGTCAACCAATTTGGGATAGTGGATAATTCCATCCCATCTTCTAACTGAACATCATCATTAATTCCTTTTAGAGCAGAAATTACCTCATCTCCAAACTCTTCATTGTGCTCGAGGATCTCAGTATCTCCTGCGCCTTCAATCATCAACGTATCATCCCCTTCCAAACTCTCAGTGAGGGCTTGATCTTGGAGAGAATCCAACTGTTCCAACTCTTGAAACTCGATTTCTTGCTCATGGCTTGGCTCGATATCAACAATGGATACCTTTTCAATTACTCCAACTGACAAAGTACTTGAAGATGATGGACTTTCAGTCACTTTTTGCTTCTTACTCTCCAATTCTTCATTAGCTGATTCTTTTTCTTCTGTGTGAAGGTTTTCACTCACTACCTTCCTCTTGCTAGGATATGAAAGTTCATCAAGACTTTCGCCAATTGCTTCACCCTGACTTTCCTTATTGCTCAATGTGGCATAAGTAAGAGAAATTCCCTCTTTCCTCAACTTGCTGATCTGACCATCTACCCATTCCCTTGAGTAAGCAATAATGTCCTTCATCAATGTGTTCAAATCGGTCAACTCAGGTTGTGTCCAGTTAGGCAATAGGATAGGCTTATCTTTTTCCCGTTCAAATTGAGGATGAATGTAGTCCCTATTGTCTTTTACTTGATCAGGTATAGGGAACAAGTCACACCTTTTAACAAGTTCAATCGGAATTCTGGACCAAGTCTTCTTCCTGACTCCATACTCGTCCATCAAGTTAGACCAATAATCTTCGATCTGCATAACATGAAGGGATTTCTTCCCGTGAACTCTCAGGTATGGATCATAATCGGACCTTGGATTATAAGTGTTGAACTTATAAAATTGCAATTCTACCCTTGCTGTCTTGGCTGATTGTAATGAGGGGCAGACTTCTAACATTTTTCCAATTGCAATCGGAAAATCAACTCCTTGTTTGTTCTTTTTTGCCTGAATAGAGTCTACACATGCCAGTTGCCTTGCAACTTCAAGCATAACAACTTTGTCTGTTGGATACCGAGGGAGTCTATGCGGAGCATCTGAGAATCCATGAATTCTTATATAAGTGAAGGTTGGAAACTAGATAAACCAAGATCCAAACTTGTCAAGCATCACCATAGCTTCTTTAGATAGCCTCCTCTGCACTGTTCCTTGAAGAACTCGCGTGATATACATAAGGAAGGCGTCATTAGTTATCTTGAAATTGTCCTTGTAATGTAGCTGGAGCTGCGGGTAACAATCATATGCTTTGAGCTGATCCTTTCGAATTCCAACTTCCCCTTTGCAAATCAGTCCTCTGCACTTAGTGAACCGAGTCAAGATATAAACCACATAAGAACTCATATAAAAGGTTTTAGTCTTCTCAAGGTTTCTCAATTGGAAATTGATATTATCACTTATTAACTTCGCCCAATTTATTGCTTCCATTCCCAATACGATTTCCTCCACATACGAAAACATCCATACTTCAAAGAAGGCTCCTTGAGAAGTTCCCATAACCCTGTTCAGCATATGAATCATATCACTGTATTCTGTTTTAAAATCCGTGCAAATTAACCTCTTTGGCAACTTGGAATGGTGCCTTTTGGGTTCCTTGATCCAGGTAGAATTGACTATATCCATACAGGATTCCTTGGCTTGATCGAACATGGCCTATGATTCCTGTTGAGTTCTGTTCGACATTTTTCGACGATGGGGAATACCAAATACTTCCTTGACTGAATCCTCTGTGAAATACGCCAAGGTGATCCCATTGGGCGTTTTAACTGATCTTGTTTGAGGATTGTACCTTCTGGCACACTCAACCATTAACTCACTGCATTGAACTGCAGGTGGAAATCCTGCTGCTTGATGAAGTCGAGACTTAACGATATTTGTGGCAATAGGCGTAGGCATTTCCTTCTGAGTTCCAAACATCCTTCTCTTGTGTTGAATTGCATTAAATTGCTCAAAGTTTGTATCTCCTACTTTCTTCCACTTCGAAGATAACTTGGATAAAATTCTTTGAGGACTTCCTTTACTTGAGCTTTCCTGACTCCACCTCCCACGTTCTTTGGAGAAGACATTGTGCCTGTACGAAGCTCGAAGTTAGAAAATTTTAACAAATTTATAAAAGGCGATTTCTTGGCTGGAGAAATTAATTAAAATTAAAAAAAATACCCAGAACTTGATTAAAGGCTGAGTAAAGAATAAATTCTCAATGAAATTTGATCCGCCTTTATTGTTTTCAAAGAGCATTCAGGGAATTTCAAATAATCTTTTGGATTTTTAAAGGTTTATACTGAAGTTTTCTCAAATCCACAATAAACAAATCTTTCTCCCTTCTAAAATCGCCAACAATAACCTTGCAGTTGCTTGAAAAAATCTGGAAATGGAAGAGGAAAATCGAACTTTTAAGTTCTGGAATCAAAAAATCTGTTTGCAGCTGAAAAAAGACGTCTTTCTCTTGAGAGAGGTTTTTGCCTGAGAGAAATTCGACTTTGCAAATAATAAAAATAAGCTCACAAGATCATCCTTTATAATAAAACCTTTCCAAATTGATTTAGGTCGACTTCTTCTTCTCATTGGGTGTTTTTGCTTTGAAACGAAAAAAGCAACCTTATCGTGATCTTTAGGCAACGTCTTGTGACAGACTTTCATCTGGCTTCTTCGCCTGGGTGTCCCAATAATGCCGTTTTAATTCAAGCTGGAATTTCACGATGGCGCGCCCTCAGACTTTCAAGCGGAATTTGTCGCGATTTTTCTTGCTTTTAGCGATTTTCTCAAAGACGCGGTTTGTCGATTGATTTTTAACCCTTTGCGTCGCTTTTTCTTGCGCTACTCTCTTGCATGCACCTTTTCTCTGCTTTTCTCATCTTGCATGCACCTTTTTTCAATTTTTCGAGACCTCTGCTTGATTTTTGCTTGCTTTTTAGTTCCAAAAGTGGAAACTTTTTAGGCTCCCAATGCCGATTGGCACCTAAGCGCTTTAAAATAGAAACTTACTAAAAATAGAAAAAAGCAAAAAGCAACTTTCTAAAAATAGTAAATTCCAGATTGGTCTAGAAATGCCAAAAACGAAAAAAGCAAAAAGCAAAAAACCAGAATCCCTAAAAAATAGGAAGTGTTAGAATTGAGCGAAAGCACAGGCGATCCTCTTCTGCAGGGTCCTTTGAGCACTTCTATGACGTTTACGTTCAGTTTTAGGCTCAAACTCCCAACTTGGCTCGGATGATGACTCCAGACTTCGACATGAAATTCCCAGATACCAGAGACTATGAAATTGCTACTCAAAGCTAAACCCTAAGAGCAAACCAGCGAGGGTCCCCATTTGCAATGAGGTGATGTGTGGAAAAGGTCACAACAGGTCCACGTAAATCATAATGAATAAGGTCTAAAATACACTTAGATCTATTTTCTCTACTGTGGAAAGGGGCTTTTGAATTCTTACCCATAGCGCATCCCTTGCAAGTTCCTTCATGCTTCTGATTGAACTTGGGAAGTCCTGTGACCATCTTCTCCATGATAGGTAAGGCTCGGAAGTGGAGGTGCGCCAATCTTCGATGCCATAGATCACATAGACTTGAAGAATCATGAACTAATGCTTAAAGAGGACGCATACATAGCCTATAGAGGCTTTCATGTCTAACACCAATTACTTGAGCTTCCTTGAAACTGGAATTCTCCATCCTCACAAGAAATTTTCCTTTGGAGAAGGCAACTTGATATCCTTCATCTTCTAGGGTTGAAATAGAAATAAGATTATGCTTGATTCCTGGGACATACAGAACATCTCTCAACTGAAGTGTAATGCCAGAATCCAAATGTAGAGTACAGGTTCCAATCCCTTTCACAGAATAGCCAACATCATCTCCGATAATGACTTGTTCGGAAAATTCTTTCTCCCTCAAACTTGATAAGTGCTTCCTAAATCCAGTGATGTGTCGAGAAGCACCACTATCAATCAGCCAAGTGCTGGTGTCTGTAGGTACATTGCTTGATAGAGCTGAATAGAACAAGTATTCACATGAATCCTTTTGCGGAGAGGCATCATCATTTCCCTTATCTCGATTCCTCTTGAAGAATCCTTTCCTTCCATCTTTTCCTTTCTTCTTTGAAGCATGGGAGGTGAAAACATGAATGTCTTCATTCTTTGAACTTTGACCAATGCCTCTTGCCAACAACCTTGATTCTTCTTGAATGCAATCTGATCTTTGGTGATCAAACTTAGGCAATTTTGATCTTGCACCGATTCCCTGAATGTAGGATTCCCAAGACAAAGGTAGATCATTTAGAACAAGCATAGTCAAGTCTTTGTCATCAACCATATGCCCGATTGTCGAGAGCTGATCTCTCAAATGTGAAATCCTCATGAAGTATGCAATCATTGATTCTCCTTTCGCCATCTTCACATGGTGTAGTTGTTGCTTCAGTGCAAGTGCTCGGCTAGTATTGTTGATTTCGTACATTTCTTCCAATGTTTTGAACATATCTCTTGCTTTCTTCAACTTAGAGATGATAGGAACAATATGATCCTTAACGGAATCAACCAATATCTTCATTTCCTTAATATCTTTCTTCACCCACTGCAACTTCTCTTTTTCTTCCTCAGGTTCAGGAACTCTGGACTCCACAAACTCAGCCAAGTCATTTTCACGCAAGGTAAGCATGATCCTAAATCTCCATGATGTGAAGTTTGATGCTCCCTCGAGTCTATCCTCAATCTTCAAACCGTTCACCATCTTGACTAATGTAGAAAATGAACAAAGAAGAGAATAGAGTATCGCTGTTTAGGAACAAATCTGATCACGATCCTCTCAAACCTGCTGTGATACCATGTTAAATTTAGTGATCAAATTAATGTACAAAATTTAATTCAAAAATCAGGCACAATAACACAGCAGATACCCTGGGAAAACCCTCCTCTTGAGGGAGAAAAACCTAGCAACAATATATCACATATATATTATTCAAGAATCAACACTATCTTGTACAATAAGGCCGAACTCAAGGCCAAGTAAGGGCATCAACTCTAGATGCAAAATACAGATTACAATCTGCTCTCCTTATATATCAAAATCTGCTCTTGGAAGAACTTCGACCTGCTCTTGAAGGAAATCGCTCTTGGAGGAAATCGCAATCTGCTCTAAGATAAAATTCACACTTGAATATATGAATGAATTGAACTTGCTTGATGAGTAAATGAGAACAAATGTTCTTGTATTTATACATTGCTTGGGAGAGGTCGCACCTCTTCAAGAGCCAGGTCAGCCACAAAGAGAATAAATTACAAATTAAATAATTCAATTATCAAGTCAGCCAAGATATGATAAACAATTAAATGAAGTAAGGCGCTTCTTCTCATAACAACATATAAATTAAATAGCTGGAAGCTATCATTTAATTTGATAGGCTGGAAGGAATCGCATGAAGCTGCATTTATCATCAACACCCACAACTTCCCTAATTGACTTCAAATTAGCATGAGGTATATGGCATTCATCTTGATTCCTTGGTACTTTGTAGATCAGATTTTCCACATACTAACGAATATTATCCAACTTGGATAAAACTTGAATCTCTTTTTCAGCAGTCAATGAGTTTTGATTGTACCATTCACAACCTAGTTGAGTTGATGAAGTGTTGCAAGGGGAAAAGAAGAAATCAAAAATCATATCAGCTGTGCTCCTTAGATTGTCATGCATCCGTTGGTCACTACTTATTTCATCAATGGTGCTTTCAAGGTCATTAGCTCTTTGCTTCTGACTGGCTTCAAGCAAAGAATTTTCAGATTTGTGACTACTCGAGACAACTTCGTCAATTTCTTCTTCAATGCATGATTTATCGTTTGTGATGGAAGAATTTTCCAGTTCTACTTGTTGATGTGTTTTTCGTGACCGCACCAATGCAGAATAAAGTTGCCAATGGCTTCCCTATTCTCTCTTGATCAAAGTATTCCGCACGCTAAGATTGCAAGAAAGTTTGTGCGTTCAACTCCAAGGTTCTTTTAGTGCGAATAGGCTCAGTTTGGCTCAATGTGATTTTGGTGGTATTTCAAGGGGACTTACGGAATTGTTCGACAGTGGAGAAAGGAATTCAAATGCTCGAAAGATCTGTCTATGAAGTTCGGGTTTCCTATTCTAACCGGAAAGTACTGAATTGAAATGGGGTAAGGTTAAGGAGATTCTAATCTATTCTAGGGTGTGGGACATGGAGCTCAACTTCAGCAAACTTCTAACCGGACTTCGCTTTGTCTCGCATCGGACAGCCTCCACGGAGTCGGTGCAATCTTTAAGGGAGATGACTAAAGATGTTCAAACCACCTCTTGACATAAAGATACCATCACAACGACGCATACCGTTATTCAAACTGTGATTGAAGTTAAGTACATGATAGTCCAGTTGACCACACAAGGCGTATTTACCATCAACAAATACACTAGTGGTATGGATAGACGAAGTTGCTTAGATCAAACACCACATTCCACAATTACTATCTTCTGCTTGCATGAAATGAAACTTATTCTACTTAGAACTATTTTACGCTACAATTTGAATCGGAAGGACGAAGAAACCTTGCTAGCTACTCACAACAAAGACGAGATTCACCATCAATGAAAAACTCTTTTATTGAGAGAGTGTTCACAACAATTTCTTACAAAGTTTTCAAAGGGAAAACTTTCCCTCTTCTTCAAACTACACTATCAATCTATACTAAGCTATTTCTAACTTGTCCCTCTACTCCGACTTCTACTCTAATTCTACTGTCTAATGAATTACAAATGAGGGGGACTCCCCCTTTTATAGTTGGCCAAGTCCAACGGACGGCTCAGATTACAACCGGCTGGGTGGCCCAGATTGTGCCACCTCAGCCCTAAACAAGATTCGCCCTAAAAACCGCCACCAAGAGGAGTGGGGTAATAAATGAGCCATAATGTCCATCATCCTTCTAGAAGATTCCATCCTTGAAACATGTTCACACTGTTCTCGACCTTCGTGTTCAGCCAATTCTGTTGATCACTTGGAGGAGGGTAAAAGAGTCTTTAAGATTGCCTCCTCAGATAATAAAATTTGATAGAATCTGGAGTTCGACTACTCTTGATCTTCTCCTTGATGTTCTTCAAACTTGCTCGAACTTCCATTCTTGAATTTGAAGGATTTTTAGTCTTGGACTAGATCATTTCCGCTTGCCATCCGCTAGACTGTGTTGGGTGCACATTGGATTCTTGAGGAGAAACTCCAACACTTAGCCATTTCTTGCAAATTTTCTTCCTTCATGTGAAACTCAAAACTTTATCTTCCTCCGAAGGTTGTAATATCATCATGCTTCACCACTTCAAGTCATCGTGCTCTGGCTTCAACATTTCTCCTGCAAAGCAAGAAGAAGAGAATTAGAACATTTTATAAATTCAATTTACTTACCTGATTTTCGCGCTCTGATTTCCAAGCGTTCGCCTCCACCAGCCAACTTTGCTTTCTTCATGATTTTCCAACATCTTGACTTCAACTGTATTCCCCTTTACTTTTCTAGCTGAGGTGTTCGCAATTTTGATCTCATTCATCTCTGGCTCAAGAAGACCATCCTCACGAAGAATTTGAGCAAATTCACCTAGGCAGTTCCTTTTAAATTCATCGTCTGGAGAATTTCACCTTGAAAACACATTTTCTTCATTTTGCCTTAGAAAATTTTCAAATTTCCCTCAGGAAAATTCATCAACCTAGTGCCCACTTGAAATCCTCATCCTGAAGGCCGCAGCGAAGCATGGAAGACTTTAAAATCAACTCCTCATCGATAATCCTCAATACCCAAAAGAAAATTTCCTCCAGAACACATCGAACTCATGGGTGCACAACGAATGGGTTCATTTAATTTTCTTGAATTTTGAACCTTAGAAAATTATTTCCCTGTGAAATTTAAATCCGTTTTTCATATCTGTGAAGATTTCTTGTTGTTCTGACTTGAAAATATTTTTAAATCCATCCTGCAATGCCAGCATCTTCATCTTCGACAAATTTTACTCATCACAGGAAATTCTTATCACCTCAGAGTCTAAGCGTTTTTCCCGGAGGAAGAAAATATTTTGTGCCTTAGAAATTTTTTTTGATCACCTTAAAAAAAATTTCCCTTAGAAAGTTTTATTCATTCTTCAATCCATCTTGCCAGTGGTGAGGAAAGCACATCACACTTAACATATTTTATTTTTCATCTGGCAACTTCCAACGCCTAGGCATGTATCATTCATCACCTTTACTCTTTGGGCGCATATCACACTTGATGCAGGATATTCAATACGCCTAGCACCTCACTTGTCTTCATCCATACTTGGGCGCATTTCAACTTGAGGGTGAATAAAACCACGCCTTTGGAAAAAATTTCAACTCTTAACACTTTCAACGCCTTACAATATTCATCAACTTCACCTTACATTTTGCCCACCACCCTAGGCGCATGACACTTAAATTTTTTTTTTTTTATCACTTAGCACCTTCAACATCTATGTTTCCACCACCCCAACACCTTAGGCGCATATCACACCTGAAGGGGAATAATAAACGTGCCTAGCATACTTCACTTTCACCTTGTTTACCACCTTACACTTTACCTTTCACACTCTCAAGACTTATCCTTTACTTGGCGCATATTGGCATGCATGAAGGATGACATTTCCCACGCCTAGCCTTTTGACTTGTTGACCCCTTTTCAAACATGGGGGCATTTCTCATGTAGAGGAGGATGAAACTTGTAACGCCTCCCACTAGTGACTCTTCATCTCCCTTTCTTTTGTCCTTACATGCCTGCTTTTGGGCGCATTTAGGCCATGGTGGAGGATGAAATTCATTGACTTATTTGACCCTTTCTTACCTTGGGTGCATTTTAGCCTAGGAGGTGGATGAAACTCATACTTAAAAATTTTTGCATGCCACTACCTTGAGCTAGGCGCATTTTGCTATGGGTGCTGGATGAAAGTTGTTGACTTTCTTTGACTATTTGTTGCATGGGCGCATTTTGAAGGGGGTGGAGGATGAAGACTTGTTGACCAGCTTGACTTTCCCTCATTTTTGTCTTGACATGCCCTCTTTTGGGCGCATTTCAGCATGAGAGGAGGACGAGTTTCTCACTTAAAATTTTTTTTTAACTCTCATGCTTCAAGGTGGGCGCATTTTGGCATAGGAGGTGGATAAGCCTTGTTGACTTTCATTGACTTCCTGCTTCATGGGCGCATTTTGGCATGGCTGAAGGATGAAACAATGCCTTAGAATATTTTTCACCAACTTATTTCTCCTTGGGCGCATTTGGCATGGGGAGGTGGATGAAATTTTAACTTAGAATATTTTCTTCACATTCCCTAGGCAAGTTGGGCGCATATGGAGGCATGAACAGGATGTCTTCATCGCTTAGAAATTTTTTTATCACTTGCCAACTGGATGAGGGCGCATTTGAAGCAGGCTACAGGATGAAACTCAGACTTAGACATTTT
Organism: Sequoia sempervirens; assembly: GCA_007258455.2. Taxonomy (NCBI): domain Eukaryota; kingdom Viridiplantae; phylum Streptophyta; class Pinopsida; order Cupressales; family Cupressaceae; genus Sequoia; species Sequoia sempervirens. Next base: position 47,202 of record VDFB02017231.1, read on the forward strand.
TCTAACCTTCTGCCAGGGTCTCCATGACTGCTATTTATAGTAATTCCTCCAAATCTTGCATCTCTGAAGCTCAGAATGATTTGAAATTTTGAGTGCTGGATCCTCATGACTTCATCAGCCTGTCGACACTGCTATTTCGGGTTGGCCTGCTATTTTTAGCCCATTTCTGAAGGTGATTTACTATAAATAGTAATTGCTTGCTTCTGATAGCTCCACAGCTCCGATTGACTTGAAATTTGAACGAGGCGCTCCTCACCACGTGACCTGACCACAGACATCAGCGCATGCACCTGACTTGCTATTTTTAGCCAGTTTCCAAATTGACTTACTATAAATAGTAAGTGCTCCGTTTGACTTGAAATTTTACCAGCAAATAGCCTGAAGGATGCTGATCGCGGTGGTTTACACCGGTTTTGAAAATTTGACTTTACCCCTCTTTCGTGCTCCGAAGTTGAAACCCTAATTTGCTCTGCATGCGTATCGAATGATCTCTGTTTGTCTTCGTTTTTGCTGCATGGCGATCAGCTTGTGATTCTGAAATGCTGGGAGGTGGTTGCCGGGACGCCCCTGCTAAAAATAGTAAGTTCTTTATTGAGTGATTATCTTCATTTGCATGTCACACCATCGCGAAGCTCTCGAAAAACCCATCAGGAATCATCTAACATGCAAAAGGAAACTTGACATGCAAACCCTAAAAATAGCCCCGGAAGACTGAATTCTGAAAGTTGTCGTCTCGTTTTGCATGTTATACCGTTGCGAAGGTCTCGAAAAACCCAGAAGGAATATCCAGACATGCAAAGAAAAACTCTGCGTCTAAGCCCTGAAATTGGCTCCGAAAGCTGAACTGCTAAAAATAGAAAGTCGTCCATTTCAGCTCAAATTTTGCACGCGAGCAGCTTGACGTGTTCTGAATGTAGTGTGACTATCGGAATTTCAAAAATGTTGATGAATTGCCTGTAATTTCACACTTACTAAAAATAGTAAGTTCCTCAGAATTCGATGAAAATCTGCTGAGAGCCTGCTGGAAACACACTGGCAACAAAGTTAGTCTCAAATTTCAAGTTATTCACTTCGTTCGACCTTGAACTGACAAAAAAAAACCCTAATTCCAGACTTGGCCAAATTTCATGTTAAAGCTCACAGACGGGCACATCTCGGAAAGATAGACAGAACGAGAGAGAGACAACAGCGAAAACAAACCAACACCAAACCAAAAGCAAAGCCAAAATTAGGGGGTCCCCATTTGTAATGGGGCGATGTGTGAAAAACGTCACAACACTACCTTCTCAGCCTTTTCTTGTTGTTCTAAGTTCTAACCAAAATCCTCCTGAACTGCAAAGATGTAGAAGGAATTCTTTGGCTGATAGGATATCTTCAATTGTAGACATATTGTCTGTCTCTGTAGGTTCAACTCTTGAACCTTCATCATGAATCTCCTTAGCTAATGATGACTCACTTCTCTCCTCTACAGGAGGCATGGCTATCTCATGAAACTCCAAAAATTTTGCTGCCATTACATTCTTCTAAAGAATGCTTGAATTCTTCATGTTCTTCTGAAACTGATGTTGTCTCACTACATTCTTCAGTAGAATGGGTTAACTCTTCCTGCACCTTTGAAACTATGATTGCCTCTTTGCACTCTTCTGTTGAATGCATATTCGTAGATTCTTCTTGAGATTTTGCTGCAAAATCCACGGAATGCCAAATTTCATTTTCTTTGGCGAAAGAAATCTCCTCATTATTCTGAACTGTTTTCATCAAAAGGGGCTTCAATTTCTCCTCACATTGATTAAACAATTTATTAATCAGCATATAACTAATAGGAGAAACCTTTTCTTCACGTTCATATGCGTCCAAGAGGAGAGATTGGACATTTGGTGGAATTTCATAAACCTCTTTAAAAGTGAGAACAAGAATATTCTTTACAGCTGCAATAACATTCTCTTCTTGTTCGCTCCAAGTGGATATGAAGAGGTAGTGAAACAAGTGATAAATCTGATTTTGCATTTCCAAGTCTATTAGCAAGATACATGTCTTGAGATCTAAAAATGTCTTTAAAATAGCAACTTTTCTGGGAAATTAACTGCTCCTGGTTTCATTAAGATCTTGGAAGCTTTCTACAATCTTATGAAGAATCTTCTTCATAGTTTCATCATGATAAGGCATCAAAGGTGCTAGAATCCTCATAACTTCACTAAAGCATGAAGTAACCAACAAACTTATTTCTTCATTGGAATGCCCTATCCAATAGGGATGAATTAAAGAGGTTATTGCAAGAGATAAAGCCTTCTTCATCGTTTCAGTAGATGTTGCTGGACTTGGCTCAAACAATTTTCCAACTCTGACAATATACTCACTTCTTCACTTCTCATTTGACATTCTTCATTGAGCCTTGTTCCTGCAATGAACAGTGACCTTGCCAAACTTCTTTCTTCATGAGAAGCCATAATCAAATCTGACTTCTTACGGTTTCTAAACTTCAGAAAATGTAACATTTTTAGAAACTTTTGGAAGTTGAAACTGAACTTAGTTTTGACCTTTAGTGTAGAATTTGATCTCTTTGTCACTCATTTGACAACTGAGCTCTGTCTTTTCATAAGATGGCAAGATCTTGGCTCTGATACGACTGAAATATCCCCCAACATTTTTTTTCAAATTTTAGCCACAACACTTCACCTGTTAGCATTAGCAAAAGAAAATAACCAGCTAGAAAGTAACCCTACACCAAGAATGTTCACCAAAATCCCAATGATTGGTGAGGTGATAACTTATGGTGTTGGGGATCGTTAGCAAATAAATTGAAATGATGGAATGTACAACGAGAGACAACTCAACTGATTAGAATGAAATGAGATGCAAACTCAACCACTTATTCAGTGAGAGTGTATTACAAAGAAATGAACATGAAAGACAGCTCAGCCGATCAACAATATGTGAGATGCAACTCGACCACTTATTTAGCGAGAGTGTATATCAAAGTATTGAAAGTAAATGTCTGGGCAGCAAGCTGACCCCTTCCACTTGTCTAGCGAGCAGTATAGGAAAGTAAATTGCTGAAAGTAAAAGACGGCGAGGCCTATCTCTTCCACTAAGAGTGGGAATACAAGTAAAGTGCAGAAAATAGAATGACTGAATCAGTACTATTGATAACAGCCTTACAATATAAAGTAATTTGCAAATGACAAAGTGTATAGGTTGTTCAATCCATTGCAAAATGATGTTAGATGGTCTTCAAAACTTCACAAGCTATACTACTTAGGAAACAAGCCAAACTCTGAACTTTCAAAAATCTGATATAAAAAATCAGCGAACAGAAAATGCAAACCAGCAAGCATGAATCACACCAAAAAGCTCATAACTCAATGTAGACACCTCCAAATGACATAAACTAGTTGCAAATGAAGCATAGGAGGTAGGCACCCAAGTTAGAACCAAGAAAGAACATTAAACACCTCAGAATATTTTATGCACGTAATCCAATGCAATGGTAGGCAAAGTACAACCTTCTTGAAGAGGGCGACTGGCAAGATAAATTCAAGGAGCTCTCCAAAAATTCTGAAAACTTGCAAAGAGGGGTTCCTAGGATGGTAGAAATGATTTAGCCAATGCCCAAAACCACAGAAAAATCGAGCAAAGAGCCACAAGCAAAAACGTGCTTCTACAACACCAAAACCAGCGAACACAAACTTCAGAAAACTTCAAATATCTTCATCACAATAAGCTCAATCTGCTCTTCAGTGTGAAGAACAACCACAAAGCTTAGCTAGGTGCTATCTTGCAAGCACAAAACCAAGGTTGCTAGGAGGTATGCTTTCCTCGAAGTGAGTCTTTACCAATTTTGGTAGCACTTCATTGTAATTTTCAATGGATAGCTGCAAATGAAGGCCAAGTCTCTTATTTATAAACTTCTCTAAACTCAAATCTCATTTCCCTCCAATTAGGGCACCCAAGTTGAAATTCAAATTCATCTTTCCACTTGCATTTGCATTTCATTCAATCTCCCTTTGCCTCCTTGACTAGGCATCCAAACATGAAGGAGAGATATTACTTTATCAAAATGCAAATATACTCATAAAGTAGGTGCCCAAAACCTCCAAGTCAAAACATTAATAATTTGCAACTACATCATAACATGGGCGTCCAAAAGTATTTAAGTGAAATGCTTTATAGAAATAACTTATCTCTCCACATAAGGCGTCCACCATACCTTAGTCATATTTCACTTAATTAAAATATTTTACCTCAACAAGGGAAGCGCCCAACACAAGCTCTGACCTACCAAAAATAACTCGAAGAGTGCAGGAGACCAATTGCTCAAACTGACCTGCTTGAAATAGCCTCTGAACTGGCCTGCTGAAACCTTGCTAAAAATAGCACTACTAAAAATAGCACTTAGTAAAAATAGCATACTGTTAAAAATAGTAAGTGTGTCCAAATGCATTTTAACCACATTCTGAGCAGCCATCACAACTTACTAAAAATAGTTAGTTTGGAAAAGTTACATTTTTTAGTTGCATGTCACACCACTGCAAAGCTCTTTGAAAATCCAAAAGGAATCCAAAATCCTTTCTCACATGCAAAGTATCTGCCAAAAATGCATGTCATTTTCTTGTCATGCATGTTACCTTATCCTGAAGCTCTCCAAAAACCCAGAAAGCTCGTCTGGACATGCATCAAAAACTCCTACATGCAAACCTTTAAAAGCTCATTGGAAACCTCCTACAAAATAGGAAACCCTAATTTCCACTTCTGACTAGCCTACATGCTTTCAAAAATAGGCTATCAGACACAAAAGAGCGTATCGCAAAAATGAGGACATTACATGTCACTGGGGTGTATAACCCCCCAAACTAGTAGGATTTTGGCTTTGATACCACTATAAGATTCCTCATTGGTTTGGATAAAAATGTTCGATTTTACCAGTTTGACAATGCAAGCATTTTGTCAAACTATTTGCAAACTTTTGAACTGATTATATTTTCTACTCTATTTTGTTCAAATAGTATTTGACAAATATCTTGTAATCATCAACACAATAACTTTCCAAATTTAAAGGAATATATGAAACATTCAAGCTCCTTACAGTCTTATTGTTAATTCTAACATAATATCTTCAGATTACTGAGTATAAAACCTTACAAGGAATTTACATAGGAAACTCATACTTAAATAGCTAATGCTAACTTGGCAATAAACATCAAGTATACCACTGGGCAATTGCATTAGGATGACGACTTCTCTTAGCTGAGTCACATCTTTTCTGGGAAGCAATAATTGTATTTAAGACCGCAATATTATATGGCATGGACTACCTTTGATTGGAGCGACAACTTCAAGGATGAATTCTCAACTCTACTGATGTGGCAGTAGAATCTGTATTGACTTTCTCTTATTTCTTTATATGCCGCCCTCTCACATTTACTCCTCCTTGTATCGTATCACACCACTTGCACTTAAATTATATAAATTTAATTCCAGCTCTCATCAATGATGGTAGTGAGTTCCTTTTCCTGCCAATATATGAATGTAATGTCCCCTTTCTAAGCGTGACAGTTTCAGTGACCGTTGGCCTTTCGTTGGGAACCCGGAGGCTAGTCGGAAGTTAAAATTAGGGTTTCCTAATTTTGAGGAGGTCATTGTTCGGAGATGTCAGTTTTAATGGCGGATTCCTTCTGGGTTTTCAGAGGGCTTCGCAGTGGTATGATCATTCCGGCATTCTGGGTACTTTTCGGAATTTACTATTTTTAGTAAATTCTATTTTTGGCAGTTTGGCAGATGATGTTCAGCTCGGTTGACTTCCTGTTTCAATGGTCAGATGTTTGGATCAGTTTTGGCTTCAGTGCACCTCCGGAGGGATAAGTTAAGTTATTTCATTAAAGGCACATTTAAATATTATATTTTAATGTTGACCTTGGGCTTAGAAGTAATGACTTAAAGATGTTTTAAAAAGGGGCCATTGAGGGTGGCGCCCTCATTAAATGATTATTTTAATTATTGCCTAAGTCAAGCAAGATGATGTGGGGCGCACTTTTCAAGATGGACTTTTAATTAAAATATCATTTATTAATGCTTTGAGGAGAAGGTACGCCTTCTTGAGAAGATGAAAGTTTTGACCTAAAAGCTGTTTCTAGGGTTTCGTGAAGTCAAGCAGAAATTATAAAAAGGGAGTCTTGTGCATCATTTGGATCATCTTGGAAAATACACCGTTATGCTGCCGGATTGAATCTGGATCACTTCGAGGGATGAAGACCTCCTAACCATTGGGCATCACTTCGTGTTTGAGAAACAACATCTAGTGGTGAATTTCAGTCTACGTGTGAGTGCATCTTTAGTTCATTCATTGTATGTTCAGATTATTGTAAACTTAGTTAGATTTGCAAATTCATGTTTCAGCTTATTGCATTATTGTAGACAGCAGATTCGAAGTTTTATTCATATCTCAAAAAAGACAAAATATATCATTCTGGGTATTGCATTATTAGACAAGTTTGTCCTAGGCGTCCATGTCTTCCAGATCTTAGAATTTTAGGAGGAGTATTCAATTTTTAAAGGAAGATCGATTCTTTCAGCAGGGCCGTACCATTTGCTAGCATTGGGAACTGTGCATTAATTATTAGTGACATCTTGGATCTGTTTCAGAGTCTTAGTTTGGTCGCCAACCTTATTAGAGCATTTTGCATTTGGTTTCGTGCTAATCGGTTGATTCTTGAGCAAGTTATGAACATTACCTTGGTTTTGTAAGTTGCTGGTTATTCTTGTTAAAGTACAGATCTGACAGAAACAGCATACAGAAATCTGCATTTTCTATTTGTAATGATCTTGTGAATGACTTAAGATTGTAGCAGGTCCATTGCTGAATGTTCCATTTGATAAGCATATAATATCTTGACATTGCAGGCAGTCATAATCTTGTAAACTGGCAGTAGTACTGACCAGTGTTTTGATATTGCTTTGTCATTCTTGTAATCATCTTTCCTCTTCAGTTTAGAGTAGAATAGTGATAACTCCGCCCTATGGTCGCTACTGTCCATTCTGGATAAGCAAGCACATTCTGGGTGTCGAGAAGTTTCCTCTTCCAGCATTGTTTCTTTCAAGCATTATTCTGTATTCACTCCGTCATATGGTCGCCCCTCACTCCGCTTTGGATTGGGTAGCACATACTTGGCGTTGAGTTCCCTTTCCAGCATAAGCAATTTATTTTAGATCCTCTGACCAATGCTCACCATCATCGGTGCCATTCTGGTTAGAGTTACTTCCTTGCACGTTTTGGGTTTCTCATCTAACCTTAACGGGTGCATTGCTTGGTAATGTTGTAATCTGCAATTTGAAAAAGAAAAAATTTGGCTCGGAATATTTCAGTGGTATCAGAGCCATCATCCTGCCATCCTGTGAAATCAGCCTTCTATGAGTGACAGAGAACAGAGGTATTTGGCAAGAGTATACAAGAGAGGTACAGTTCAGACTCAGTTGCATCAAGCCCCAGAAGGTCACACAGCTTCCGAGGTTTTGAGGGCTAATTGGGAGCCTTCGCAAGAAACAGAAATGGGGGATAACGAAAGAAGTTCTGGCAACAGAGGTGACAATGGGAAGGGTATAGACAATTCAGCCAATTTGGGGCAAGGACTCGATAAGAAGATGGATGCCATGATGGATATGTTTTCTCTCCTGTTGGGGAGATTGGGTCCCAATATTCCACAACCCAACACAGGGCATACCGGGGAGCACAGTGCTTCCAACCCGCACAATGGTCATGTTGCCCAACCTGCAGTGAGCAACACTTACATTTCTGCTAGACCATTCAAACCCACGTTTCTGACACCAGCAATCCCACAGCCTGATCCTGAAGAAAATATTTCACCCTTGGAGAGGGTGAGGATAGGCCGAACAGAGTATGACACTCTTTCTGATGAAGTAAAACTTGAGATGTCCTTCAATGATTACATGGAGTATAGGAGGAAGGATAGAGGCCAAGGTAGGAACTATGATCAAAGAAGAACCCCAGCACAAGGAGATTGGAATCAAGCTCTCAACAAGGTTACGCTTGCCCATTTTGATGGAAGCGATAATAATTCTGCTCGAGCCTGGTTACAAAAACTAGACAACTACTTGGCACTTAGGCCAATGGCTGAAGAAGAAGCGATTAGATTCGCTACGCTACACCTAGATGGGGTGGCGCATGAATGGTGGTACCATGGCCTAGTCACCTTAGGTCATGGGTCTATCACTAGATACGATGAATTCTCCAATAGATTCATTGAAAGGTTCGAGAAGAAGGACCCAGAAGTGCACTTTAGGGAGTTGGCACAGTTGAGACAATATGGCACTGTGGATGCCTACATAGCTGAGTTTCAAAGACTTTCAGTTATGGTCACTGGAATCACAGAGAGAAGGTTAGTAATCCTATTCACTGAAGGATTGATGGAGCCAATCAAGGGTTGGATCAAAGCTTTTGATCCACCGTCCCTACAAGAAGCAATGAAAAAAGCTAGAAACATGGAGTGGGCTGCTCCCAAAGCTAAGTTCCATTCCAAACCAGCTTTTCACAAAGGAGATAGAGGGAAAAAGTTTCATCAGAAGCCTCACCATAAGGAGTTTAAACCTCAAAAACCCCCTGGCTCAAGATTGGATCCAGAAACTATCAATGAACTCCGTAGGAAAGGTTTATGTTTCCGTTGTTGGGAAAAATGGTCACAAGATCATGTGTGCCCCAAGGGGGCTAAAATTCATCAAATTGAGTTCTACACAGCTGATGAAAGCAATTCTGATTTTTCTGATCAGCAAGCTGACTTTGAGGACAGCGATGAAGAAAATACTCCAGAAGAGTCTGAAGGTGAAAAAGAAAGTGGTGGTACATTGGCTCAGCTTTCGAGCTTCCAAAAAATGAGTCCTTTAAAGTTCGGGGAATGATCAAAGGGCAACGTATTGTTGCTTTGATTGACACTGGTGCAACACATAACTTCATAGACGAAGTTGTGGTGGCAAAGAAAGGATTGCAAACAGAAGACTTTGAAGGGTTCAGAGTTATGGTTGCGGATGGGTTTCACATCTCATGCACCAAGAGGATTCCGAACATGTCAATGCAATTGGGCAATTACGAAGTCAAGGATGACTTCTATGTGGTCAGTATTGGAGATACGGATGCTGTCCTTGGCATTCAATGGCTGCGATCTCTTGGAGAGATCTCTCTAAATCTGCAAACTATGGAGTTGAAGTTTCAATCCGATGGGAAGAAGGTGGTGTTGAGAGGTATGTCAAATGGTGGTCCCCGGATTGTATCATTCAAGAGGATGGCTAAGTTGATACGTCATGATCAAGTGGAATGGGCTGCTGAGTGCATGATTCTTCCAGCAAGTCCCGCTGAAACTAAAGTAGAGCATCCTCCTGATATCCAATCTTTACTCACCAAAAAGAGTAAAGTGTTTGCTGATTTACCTCCTGGACCTCCCCCTGATCGAGGTTCAGAACACATAATAGAGCTCAAGGAAGGAGCTAAACCGGTGATCACAACTCCTTACCGGTATCCGAAGAGGCAAAAGGATGAGATTGAGAAGAATATCCGAGAACTTTTGGAGATGGGTTTCATACGCCCAAGCAAGAGCCCCTTTGCTTCTGCAGTGGTTCTTGTAAAGAAGAAGGATGGTACCATGCGCATGTGCGTGGACTATCGTGCTTTGAACCAAAGCACTATCAAGAATAGATACCCCATTCCCAGAATAGATGAGCTCATTGATGAGCTACATGGGGCTAAGTTCTTCTCAAAGATTGATCTAAGATCCGGTTACCATCAGATAAGGATGAGGGGATCAGATGTGGAAAAGACAGCTTTCAGATGTCACTATGGCCACTTCGAATTCTTAGTCATGCCATTTGGTTTGACTAATGCACCGGCCACCTTTCAGTCTTGCATGAACCGTGTGTTTCAGAATCAGTTAAGGCGGTTTGTGCTGATATTTTTTGACGACATTCTGATCTACAGCAAGACTTGGGAAGATCACCTCAAGCACTTGGAGGAAGTGCTTAGTATCATGGAATCTGAGAGTTTGTTCGCAAAGGCTTCCAAATGTGAATTTGGAATGGTGGAGTTATTATACCTTGGCCACATAATCAGTGCTGAGGGAGTAAAGGTGGATCCGGAGAAGATCAAAGCCGTGGTTGATTGGCCACCACCTGAAAGTTTGACTCAGTTGAAAGGTTTTTTGGGCCTTTGTGGTTTCTATCGGAGGTTTGTTAAGGGGTATTCTCAGAATGCGGCTCCCCTTACTGATCTCACCAAAAAGGGAGCCTTTGTTTGGTCAGAAAAGGCTCAAGTTGTTTTTGACAAATTTAAGAAGATCATGAGCTCGTGCCCAGTTTTGGCTATCCCTGATTTCTCTAAGCCATTCGAGCTGCAGTGTGATGCATCGGGTGAAGGAGTTGGTGCTGTCCTGATGCAAGACAAACACCCTATTGTGTTTGAAAGCCGGAAATTAAGGGGTGTGGAAAGGTCATATTCAATTTATGACAAAGAAATGCTTGCCATTATGCATGCATTAGCCAAGTTCCGACAGTACTTGGTGGGGAATAAGTTCGTGGTTAAAACAGACCACAATAGCCTCAAGCATTTTATGCACCAGAAGGATTTAAATGAGAGGCAACAGAAATGGGTAAGTAAGCTTCAAGCTTACGACTTTGACATTGAATACGTCAAAGGAAAAAATAATGTAGTGGCCGATGCTCTATCCAGAAGGCCTCATCTTAGCTCATTGTGTGAGCTTACTGCAGACTGGAGAGACATGTTGCTGGCTGATTATGCAAAAAATCAGTTTGCAACCAGCATTCTGGAAGGTACTTTCCATGATGAAAAGTACCAAGTGGTTGAGGGTTTGATTCAGTATAAGGGTAGAATCTTTCTGGTAGCCGATTCTAAGCTCAAGAAGAAGATTCTCTTGAATTTTCATGACATTCCAGTTGCTGGTCACCAAGGGTTTTTCAAGACCTATAGGCAGATCCGAGAAAGGTTTTCTTGGAAAGGTTTGAAGAAGGAGGTTCAACGTTACATTCAGGAATGTCCTGTTTGCCAAGCAAATAAAAATGAGCACACCTTACCAGCCGGTTTGCTGCAACCACTTCCAATTCCCAATCAAAAATGGGAAAGCATTTCAATGGATTTCATCACTGGGTTGCCCAAGGCCCAAGGGAAGGATTGCATTTATGTGGTAGTTGACAGACTCACCAAGTTTGCTCATTTCTTTGCCATTACCAGCACTTTTTCTGCAGCCCAAGTTGCAGATTTGTTTTTTCGAGAAGTGTTTAGACTTCATGGTTTGCCTAAGAATATTGTAAGTGATAGGGACAGTAAGTTCCTAAGTACCTTTTGGCAGGAAATTTTTAGAATGAGTGGTACTGTGCTCACCCCAAGCACGAGTTATCACCCCCAAACTGACGGGCAAACAGAAGTGGTGAACAAGTGGCTAGAAGGCTACTTGAGAAACTATGTGTCAGAACAGCAGAAAGCTTGGGTTAAGTGGCTGCATATAGGCGAGTACTGTTACAACTCTACCTTCCATATGTCAATCAAAATGTCTCCTTTCTTGGCACTTTATGGGTATGAAGCACCCAGCTTTGCAGATTTGGTGTTTGGTGACAGCAAAGCTCCTTTAGCCAAGGATTTGTTGCAGCATAGTCAGGACTTAATGAGGTCCTTGAAGGAGAATTTGCAGATTGCACAAAATCAGCAGAAGTTGTATGCTGATCAGAAGCGTATTGAGCGTTCTTTTGAGGTTGGGGATATGGTCTATCTCCGTTTACAACCTTACAGACAGTCAACTCTCAAGAAGAGTGGAGCTGAGAAGCTCAAACCTCGCTTCTATGGGCCGTTTAGGGTCATCAGAAAGGTTGGGGCTGTTGCTTATGAGTTGGAGCTACCTTCAGATAGCAGAGTGCATAACGTCTTCCACGTGTCTCGCCTCAAGAAGGCTCTTGGACACAATGTGGTCGCTTCTTCACAGTTGCCACCATTGGACGAGGAAGGACAGTTGGTTCTGGTTCCCGAGTCGATACTTGACTTCAGAGAACGTTCCTTGAGGAATAGAACTATCAGAGAATGTTTGGTAAAATGGAAGAACCTGCCGATGGAGGATGCAACGTGGGAAAGTGATGAGATAATGCAGCACCCTAGTTTGCAATTGCTTGAGGACAAGCAATCTTGGGGAGGGCGGACTGTAATGTCCCCTTTCTAAGCGTGACAGTTTCAGTGACCGTTGGCCTTTCGTTGGGAACCCGGAGGCTAGTCGGAAGTTAAAATTAGGGTTTCCAAATTTTGAGGAGGTCATTGTTCGGAGATGTCAGTTTTAATGGCGGATTCCTTCTGGGTTTTCAGAGGGCTTCGCAGTGGTATGATCATTCCGGCATTCTGGGTACTTTTTGGAATTTACTATTTTTAGTAAATTCTATTTTTGGCAGTTTGGCAGATGATGTTCAGCTCGGTTGACTTCCTGTTTCAATGGTCAGATGTTTGGATCAGTTTTGGCTTCAGTGCACCTCCGGAGGGATAAGTTAAGTTATTTCATTAAAGGCACATTTAAATATTATATTTTAATGTTGACCTTGGGCTTAGAAGTAATGACTTAAAGATGTTTTAAAAAGGGGCCATTGAGGGTGGCGCCCTCATTAAATGATTATTTTAATTATTGCCTAAGTCAAGCAAGATGATGTGGGGCGCAATTTTCAAGATGGACTTTTAATTAAAATATCATTTATTAATGCTTTGAGGAGAAGGTACGCCTTCTTGAGAAGATGAAAGTTTTGACCTAAAAGCTGTTTCTAGGGTTTCGTGAAGTCAAGCAGAAATTATAAAAAGGGAGTCTTGTGCATCATTTGGATCATCTTGGAAAATACACCGTTATGCTGCCGGATTGAATCTGGATCACTTCGAGGGATGAAGACCTCCTAACCATTGGGCATCACTTCGTGTTTGAGAAACAACATCTAGTGGTGAATTTCAGTCTACGTGTGAGTGCATCTTTAGTTCATTCATTGTATGTTCAGATTATTGTAAACTTAGTTAGATTTGCAAATTCATGTTTCAGCTTATTGCATTATTGTAGACAGCAGATTCGAAGTTTTATTCATATCTCAAAAAAGACAAAATATATCATTCTGGGTATTGCATTATTAGACAAGTTTGTCCTAGGCGTCCATGTCTTCCAGATCTTAGAATTTTAGGAGGAGTATTCAATTTTTAAAGGAAGATCGATTCTTTCAGCAGGGCCGTACCATTTGCTAGCATTGGGAACTGTGCATTAATTATTAGTGACATCTTGGATCTGTTTCAGAGTCTTAGTTTGGTCGCCAACCTTATTAGAGCATTTTGCATTTGGTTTCGTGCTAATCGGTTGATTCTTGAGCAAGTTATGAACATTACCTTGGTTTTGTAAGTTGCTGGTTATTCTTGTTAAAGTACAGATCTGACAGAAACAGCATACAGAAATCTGCATTTTCTATTTGTAATGATCTTGTGAATGACTTAAGATTGTAGCAGGTCCATTGCTGAATGTTCCATTTGATAAGCATATAATATCTTGACATTGCAGGCAGTCATAATCTTGTAAACTGGCAGTAGTACTGACCAGTGTTTTGATATTGCTTTGTCATTCTTGTAATCATCTTTCCTCTTCAGTTTAGAGTAGAATAGTGATAACTCCGCCCTATGGTCGCTACTGTCCATTCTGGATAAGCAAGCACATTCTGGGTGTCGAGAAGTTTCCTCTTCCAGCATTGTTTCTTTCAAGCATTATTCTGTATTCACTCCGTCATATGGTCGCCCCTCACTCCGCTTTGGATTGGGTAGCACATACTTGGCGTTGAGTTCCCTTTCCAGCATAAGCAATTTATTTTAGATCCTCTGACCAATGCTCACCATCATCGGTGCCATTCTGGTTAGAGTTACTTCCTTGCACGTTTTGGGTTTCTCATCTAACCTTAACGGGTGCATTGCTTGGTAATGTTGTAATCTGCAATTTGAAAACGAAAAAATTTGGCTCGGAATATTTCAGTGAACCAACGACTTCATACACATATCGGCTAGGAGATTGGTGGCGCTTGGTGTAGATGCGTCACATATGGGTGCAAGGCGTTGGTAACTTAATTTTCCTTAAGATATTGGCCTATCTCATCATCATCTAACAGACATATGGTCTACACTTCTTTAACAATCTTTGCCATTGATTAAACAATTTCTAATGCTTGTTGTAGGAATAGAAGGGTTGGTATTTGGCCTCCAATTTCATTCAGTCAAACATTTACAAAATTGGTTGCGCATGTCATAATAGCATCAACACCCCAAGACATCAATATCATTATTTTATCCCTTTTAGATTATGGCAATATTTAATTCATAGAATATATAGGCCTATCAATATTCCATTTCGTAATGTATAGCTGCAATTTCTCCCATAACTCTTCCAGCCATATTTATTTTGAAACTCTTCAAATTCGATACCTTGCAAAAACTTTGAAATTTATCTTTTACGAAGACTTTACAAATTTCGTATAACTTGTGAACTGTCCATTGAACCCATTGCGAATCTTGAATGAATCTGCCTATCAATGGAATTGAGTTTTTGTTCAATGCACCTTGAAACTCGAGGGTTTTTGTCCTCAAGGACTTGAAAGCCAAGCTCTCCAAAATCTCAATAATAATTTTTTCAAAAAGATCCCAATGAATTCATTTTCACCAACTTTATACTCCACCACCTTTGATATTTTATTATTAAATATTTTGCTCCACTAAAGTAACTTTATTTAATATTTTCTCTATTCCTTTAATAAAGTCACTTTAATAATAATTAATTATTTAAATATAAATGTCCAAAATATTGTTTCAGGAACAATTTTATTTTTTTAATAAATTGAACTTCGTGGTGACTACTCGGAAATTGGAGACATTACATGATTGAAGGTTTGATAACACTTGGTTGTGTTGATAAACTACCAAATGAAAATTGAGCACATTGAGAGCACACTATAAACTATTGAAGACAATACCCGAAAGCACCCAACACAAATTAGAACTGAAACCCCACTCAAAATTGAATGGCTAGCAAGAAAAACAACCCAAAACGCCAAAGTACACCTTCAAAACACTTGTAACACTGGATAATGGTTGGGCGTTATTGAAGATGATAGGAACCTACTGATTACTAAAATTTGACTAAGATTGAAAAATTATAAGATCTTCCAAAAACTAGAATTTGCATTGTAACTCTTAAAGGTTTGAAACCTATCTCAAACATCCTAAAACTATATACATGAAATATAACTTAAGTATAAGGAAGTAAATGTCTATTTGTAAATGTCACTTATACTTAAATGTTTATTTCATCCCTTGTGCTCCCTCACAATGAGTACATGTATGGCCAACAATAAAGGTGGTATGACCTTCAAAACTACAACTTCATCCTTCATTAGCATGGGCAACTAGGTAAGAACTGTATGGTCAAGAGTGATGCAAATTTCTTGTTCATTTCATGAGAAATTTGGAGCTTCAATTGGTACGATCTCCATGGAATAGTATGACCAGCATAGGGAGAATGATATGGCTAGCTCCAACACTTCCAACAACTTCCAACACAACTCACACAAAACAACATCAAAGATTTACAAACCAAAAATCTCCTCAATAGACATCAAATACCTCCATTACTAAAAAATCCAAAATTGAAACTCCACTTGTAAGCGCACTGGTGATTCCTGGATGAAATCACTCTAACCAACTAGGAGGATTTTTCATCCCCAAAACTAGTATTTTCGTGAGGTTTTTTGTCTTCAAGAAAATTGGAGATGAACATAGGTTCTCTCTGAAGAAAAAACAATATCATAACAAGCCTAACCTCAACAATGAGTTCTCAACCTCCTTTATATAACATTTTGGAGGGAAAATAATAATAAATTCCCTTTTTCCTCCACAAACTCTTTTTTTCAAATCAAATATTAATTCATTATTTGCAAAGATCCCCTTGTGCTTGGGTGTCCTCTTGGAGGCACAACTGAAAACACTTTGTATTAAATAATTATACCTTAGTTGCCTTTTTAATATAAATAGGTGATCACCTAATAATTAATTAATTATTAGACCTCTTTTACTTTATTCACTTAGGCCAAACTTAAGAGAGCATTTTATATTATTAGATTGAACTAATTATAGGTCATGTTGTCTCATGGCATAGGATGACATTTGTCATAGTCTAATATAATCCTCACTTGGGGTTTGACCTAGGGTTTCTTTCTCATTTTCATAATGATTCATCTTTCATTGTAATCATTCATTCAGGTAATTGCATCAATACAATTTTCAAGTTGTTGAGCAAATCTATCTTACTTTGATCTCACTTTGATACCATGTTGGATTTGATGGTGAACTCTACAATTGTACAAAATTTTCTGTCTAAAAATATGTGCCTTGAAAAAAAATTGCCCCAAATTCAATTGCTCAGATTTTTGCATAAAATAGTTGATCGTTAGGTTTTTGGATGTTCTGGACATAATGGCGAGGTCTGTTTTGCTCCAGGATGCACCAATTTTTCGCTCAAGATCGGATCTCTTAGAATTTGAACAGGAAGCTATAGATCTAGTGATTTTTATAGGCCTTTTGAAGTCAAATCAAGCTGTTTTCACTTAGAGACTCATAACTTTTGACTCAGAGCTCAAATTTTCATATTTTTGCAGCATCAGAAAGCTGGTTCAATCCTCTTCACATATCTCAAACCCATTTTTCCAAAAAAATTACTAGGTACTTGCCATTTTCATTAGATCTTAGGTTTTCATTTTTGGTTCTTTTCTTAGAAAACATGCAAACATGCAAACAATGGTCAACTTTTTTGGGATCAAAGGGGAATTTTATTGCATTATGAGGGTCTATATTGCTATTTCTTTTCAATTTCATGTACTTTTGCAATCAAAACACATAGATCCAACCCATATCTCTCCACTTACTCCATACGACTATTATGGGTGGAAAAAAATAGAGATACATTTGAAGGAACAAGGGTTATATAGAGTGACCATGGGCACAAAAATTGAGCCTATCAGAGCTGCAAAGAAGAGAAAATTGTTTAACAAGTTTGATGAGGCTTTTGGGACATTATGCATATCTATGTCTCCTAATCTTCTATTTCACATTGAATTTTGCACCACACCCAATCAGATCTGCACTCAATTGGAGTCCTTGTTTGGGAAGCGGGATACTTTGAGAGAATTTCAGCTGAAGAATGCATTTATTTGTTTGAATCTTACAAATTTTGACAACATCCAAGACCTCTTCACCATACTCAAGTCTCTTAGATTGCAATTGACATAGTGTGGTATTGACAAACAAGACTTTCAGTTGATTCTTTCCATCCTTGCCAAGCTTGGTCTTGACTATTCAAGTATTTGTTTCTACCTTTTATGCTACTAGAGATGCACTTGGGACTAGATTCACTATGCCTTCACTTGATGATTTTGCTACATCACTTGCTAGGGAGTAGGCAAAGTTGGTATAGATGGGCTCATTGAATTCTTTCAAACCACAAGCTCTTATTGCAACACAAGGCAAAGATCAAAAGACTTTGAATGGAAAAGGAAAGAAACAAAAACACAAGGATTCCAAGAACAATGAACAAACAAAGGAATCACATTTACATGATACTTCTAAGATCTCTTCTTCCTCTTCTAAGGGGGAATCGTCTAAGGAGAGACCAAATTGTGCATATTGCAAAAAGGCAGGACATGATGAACATCAATGTTATGCAAAGCATATTGATGAGCTGAAACACCTTCTACAGAAGAATCATATTCAATTGCCTTCATTTATGTTTTTTGGTACATCCTTTTCTTCCACTTTAGCACTTGCACAATCAAGCTCAGCCACCATGGCACGTGGAGTAGAAAAGATGAAAGGCCATGCATCTTTGCATCTACTAGTGTTCAATCTAGCTGATGGCTTCTTGATTTAAGAACCTCACATTATATGGCTTCATCTTCGAGCGTGTTCTCTTCATATGAGTCTTGCACATCACCACACATACGGATGGGGAACAACACTTATATGAGTGTTAGTGGGAAAGGATCAATAGATATTGATGATGGCACAATTCATGATGTACTTTGTGTTCTTTCACTATCCTCCAATCTCCTTTCCATATATTGGATTGCACACAGTGGGATAGGGAAGACAATTGAGTTCACATCTGATTTAGTGCTTATTAGAGACTTGTATAGTAGAGAGATTATTGTAGTTGGGATAGTTGATCATGTTTCTCAATTGTATGCCTTGTCTCATTTTGCTCCAGATGAGCCTGCAGTACTATTGATTGGCTTACCCTCTCATGTATCTAGAGTGGATCAGATATTTGAGGAGAAGTTTGGTCACTTGAACCCATGGATACTTCCATCACCCACCTTGGTTCATGAGAGTTGTGCTGAGCTTTCACCTCCTCCACCTCTTGAATCTTCAGATATCAACTCAGTTAAGCAAGGTGTTTCTAGTCTTTTAGTTTTAGCTTTGTGG
This sequence comes from Sequoia sempervirens, assembly GCA_007258455.2. Classification (NCBI taxonomy): domain Eukaryota; kingdom Viridiplantae; phylum Streptophyta; class Pinopsida; order Cupressales; family Cupressaceae; genus Sequoia; species Sequoia sempervirens. Next base: position 65,728 of record VDFB02017231.1, read on the forward strand.
GATGAATTCTTGTCAGACAGTGTAGATATTGGGGACATGATTGAAGATATTCACTTCCTCTTTGATGATAGCTACAACCCACCTGTCATCACTTCATCATTGCCTTTGGAGGTTGCTTTATAGGGATTTTTCAGTTGTTTAGATTTGCTTCTTCTGATTTGGCATCTTTTGATTAAGACGTGGAAATTTGAGTAGTTTTTAGAGGCACACATCATTTGTATTTGGATTCCCTATCTATCTAGCTTATGGGAATGGCTTCTCCAATCCCCAATGGATTTGTTTCTTCCTAAGCAGAGAAATGTTGTTTGCATGCAATGGATTGTGTTTTGGCTTTAGGCTTTCATCCTTGGCACATGAGCTACTTCTTTACAAGGGGGAATTCATATCCTCATTTTCTCTCTCCTATTGAGGGGACACTCATTATACTTGTGTTAGAAGTAGTCCTTAGGGGGTCATATCAAGTCCTTTTCTTCTTTCACTAGTGCATTTATTTCATTTTCTCTTTTGGAGAGGAGTTTTTCTCTGTGTGGTTTCCTTTTTCTTTGGTTGTGAGAGATTCATTTTGTTTGTACGTGGATACCTAATTAGGCCTTATAGTCGGAACCCATTTTGCATTCATCATTAGGTTTTTAGCTTCTCCCTAAGTTGATCTTAAGGGGGATGTTGGAGTAAATAGGTAATCACTAATAATTGATTAATCATTAGAACCCTTTTACTTTATTCACTTAAACTAAACTTAGGAGTGTATTTTATATTATTAGATTGAGCTAATTATAGATCATGTTGTCTCACAACATAGGATGAGGACACTTGTTACAGTCTAATCTAATCCTCACCTAGGGTTTGATCTAGGGTTTATTTCTCCTTTACATTAGGATTCATCTCTCATTGTAATCATTCATTCAGAGTATTGCATCTCAATACAATTCTCGAGTTGTTGAGCAAATCTATCTTGCTTTGATTTCTCTTTATGATAGGTTAATTGCATGTAGGTGATTTTTGGGAGCTATGGGGTTCACCATCAAATCCAACATTTAATATTTCCTCCTTATGACAATTTAAGTTATAATTTATTTAATAATTTAATTATTCACCTAAGTTGTGGAAAGCATCAAAATGATATAAATATGAAATTTTGACCATACCATAAAGTCACTAAGGGCTTGGATGATGAATTGAAGTAACTTGGCATCTCTCTAAAAATAGCATGCTTCTCCAAGAAGTTTGGAGAGCTCCCAAAAGGATAGAATCACATTTTGAAAGCATCACGAGGCTCACCAAGATCCTCTGAACTTCTTTCTCCAATTGGAAAGATGTAATAGGGATCTTGTTCCTTTTATATAAGTATTATGGAGATTGAAGTACTGTTATGCTCTATAAAACAAACTAGTAGGATATTGTAATGGAATGAATTTGCACCCCTTGCAAATTCCACATTTTCATACCTCCTACCTTAGAAAATCAAGTTCAATAATGCAATTCCACATCCTTCATTCCCTTCCCATCCACTTAGTAGTTGTTTTTTTGTGTCGGTGGAGAATATTTTGTCAGGGATGTAGCGCAACGCGCTACTACCCTGATAAGATTCTTGTCTCTAGAATCCATAGGGGCATTACAATTCTCCATTTGCGATGAAGTGTAACGTTTCTGCGCCCTTGACCAACCTCGAAAGACTCCTTTGCCTCCAATTTCATCTTCAAATGACTATCTCCTTCATTCTTTCAGTCTCTCTTGATCTCATTCATTCTAGGCATCTATCTACACACTTCATTCACAACATTCTCACCTCCATTAAAGCTGCAAGTTGGTGTTTTGTAGACTCACTCTATTCGTTATTGCGGCAACGTCAATCTTCGCAAGCTTGCGAGCTTGCTCCTTCTCCCATTAGCCTTGAGTGCATGTGGTTGAAGGTGATATCACTTCATTTTACTTTTCTCTTGCATTATCGTATTGTTTTCATAACATATTGTTGTTTAGCATAGTGCTTAGTACTTTCATCTAATATCTTTCTTTATAGCATTTCTCTTATCGTTGCTATATTGGTTGTCTGTGGAGGTGGAAACACCAAAGTGGGGGACTAACTGTGGCAGTCCTCTATACACAACCCCAACATTTTTTTGTCTTTTGTGTGTAGGTTGCTTATCGTGTGAAGACGTCAAAGATATCAACTCGTGGGAGGAAGGTGCGCTTTCCTCACCCGTTTTTGTCAATTCGTAGATTAGATCAAGTTAAAGTATTCTTCTTGCTATTCAGTTATTTAGTTGCTTTATGCTTTTTGTTATTGCGTTAAATCACATCCACTAGGTTGTTAGTAAGTTTCCTTAGCTTTCAAATTGTACTTTACACTTTCTGTCCATATGGACACCAACACCCCATTGTGACACCAATGTGCCACGCTTTCGTCCATGTCCCACACTATAGTCCTTTGGCAATGAGCTGCCTAAGTCACAGTCCGAACTCTGGAAACATGCTCACTTGACTTCTTGAGACTCTCGGGTTGACAAAATGAAAGAGGCAGATTAATTGTCCTTCCTTTTCATCCCTTTAAACATCAAACCTATCTTAAACAATCCTTTAGCTTGAGGTAGCTTAGGGCAGCTTATTGTTCTAGACCTTCCCGTGACTTGGGGTCCTGAGCAATCAGTCCCCCTCCTCTACAAATATGTGCTATGAAATCTAGGAGAGTCCAATGTTGGGCCACGAGGCACATATCTAGATGAATTCCACTCTTAGAGGGCTACTCACTATTGAATTTGTTGGATGCATTTGGGCATTAAGACCATGGACCATATGTGTCAGTTCTGAAATTTTTGTTTGGAGATTGACAAATTTCTATTCCACCTCATGGGTGCTAAAGTAGGTAGACAAATATGAGAAGAGTGGTTGGGGTGCTAGAAAAAAGTTAGTAAAATTATGACTCAAAGTGATCAGCATAGAAAGATGTTTGCAACAAGAAATGTTTGTAAAATTATGGCTTAAAGGGATTAGCACACCAAGATGGCTGCAACGAGACAATTGATTGAAGATGGAAAATAATATTAATTTTTTCTTGTATTTTTTGTTTATTTTGGGGGCTTGTTTGATTCTAGATCCCTCTAGGGCAAATCTTTAGATCAGTTTGTTCTCGAGTGCCCAGATTGAGAATTATTAATTATGTTGATGGTGTCATTCAAAACCTTCTACTTGTACTATTGTACCTTGTACTTCACTGATTTTGAAGAAAATAGTTGGTGGTGGTTTCCACTTGCTTCCAAATAGACTAGGAAGGGAAAGAGGCAAGAGGGAAAAAGGTTGCTACATGGAGTGTCTAGTCTGTGAGCATGTGGATATATAGATCATGGTATATCTAGTATAGTATGAGTAACTTCTTGTAACACTCTACTGTTCTAAACTTTAAAAATGTAAACCAACAACTAGTTTCAGCTGAAGATTAACTAACAAGTTTCATGCTAGGGTTTCCTTGCAAATTTTGAACAAGGAGATAACATTCTGATGTTGTTACATCATAACAATGCATCAACTAACTTTTTATTTTCATTTCCAGCTGAAAGGAAAAACTATTAACTGTAAATATATAACAAAAAATCACAGAAGGAAAATAACTACTTTCGTGCTTCCAGAAAATAACGAGTTATTACTACAGCTATGAAGCAAATGCAACAACTGTCATCCTATGGTTTATGAAATAGAAAACTAACTGCCACATTTCATCTAGCAAGTAACTAACTAACTGATCAATCTAGGGTTCCCATTTAAACAAATTAACGAACTAAAGGAAAGAAATAACTACTTTATATTCATTAACTAATTTCAAAACTTCCAATTCAGCTGAATGAATCAAATAATTGTCTAACTAATCAATTGCCGATTTTTTTCGTATGAACAATTAACTAAAAGGAAATAACAATTTTTTGTAGCATTGAAAGTAATCTTAAATTGTCGAATGCATGTACCTGGAATTACAAGGGAGAGAAAAATAATACAATTTGACATCATCATGATGCTGAATTGCTTGAACAACTTTATCATTGAGAGAAAGGGAAATATCATCAAGGGCTTTTCCGCCCATCCAAGACCTACGAGTCTCCCGAGTTTCTTCAACTGAAGAACCCGACCCTTCACGAGGGTAATCAACAAGGATCAAATTATCATCATGCCATTATGAGCTTGGTGTCATGTACCTATACCTCTAGTTGATCCCTCCTCTGTAGGTACCTCCTAACCAGAAGGATCATTCTAACTAGGGTATATTTGGCCATAAAAGCTGACATCTGCCTAATTAGCATCATACCTTGGCCAAGGATTTTAATATTACTAGCACTCCTGTGCCGATATTATTGGCACTCTTGTGTTGTCAGCACTCTCACCCTTGCTAGACATGATAATACTTAGATCAAGGTTCAAATATTACATTAGCAAGTTTGTTTATTATTCCTTCTTAGTTCGATGTTACATCTTAAGCATAGGATTTAACATCACAATAATCTGATTAGGAATCATATATCTTTTTAAGATTAAACCGCTTTCTTAACCCTTTAAGAGAGTTTGGACTCGTTATCTTTTCACCTCTTTGGTAAGAAACTGCTTTTACAATCAAGGATAGCTAAACAAATTGATATCTTCCAAGAAGGAGATTCCCTCAGTCCCTTAGCAAAGGTAAGTCATGAGATGAACACGACTGAGAAGAAATTGCTCATATTACCATATCTTGATTCAGAATCTTTTCTCTTAGTTTAAGGTTAAGCTAATGTTTTTATGTATATAAAGAGAGTAACTAGCTCGTTATTATTCTCATCTGAAGAATAATATGTTTCCTTAAACATATTAAATAGAATAGATAGAGATTTGACTCCCCTAAAGGATTCTTCCGATTTAACAGTTGAATTTGAGAGAGAGAAAGAAACGTGATTCCAACTCGGATATTCAAAAGTAGAGTGTAAAAATTACTTATTCAAATCTTCATTAAAGATTGGTCTCAATTTAGATTTGGTTCATCTAAGGTTCAAAAACCGTTTACAAGGTCAGACCCAAATTCAAACATTAGGGTTATATCTTAACCATAAAGCTTATACACATGAGAAGAGATTCAACGGTTTTGAGGTTTTCAAGATTCTCATAGATATATATTTTTTATATCCCTTAATAGTCTCGATCGAGCAAAGAATTGCACTTGTCCAACTTCTAAATTCAAGGGAAGTAAACTCGACCTAACTAGGCTGATTAAATTCTTTAGGAAATAGGTTTCTTTTCTATAAAGGTTCATCTGAACCTAGATTCAATAACATATCAAAATAGAAAGACTTCAAATACAAGAAAAAAGATGAAGGTTCAGGCTCACGTAGAGGGAAATCTTTTACAAGTCGACCGCTGAAGATAATTTAGGACATAATTCACTTAACCTTTGAATATTCAAGTAAGATTTAAGAGTTAATTTCTCTATTCAAAGAACAATCACATGATGATATCAATGATGCTAAAATTCATAGGAATGAATGCGCATTACTTGCCTGAGAATACAGAATCGTAACTTGAAGATTCAAGCTTTTCTCTTTGTAGAATGCATCTAGCTACGAACCACCGAATTGCCAAACGAGAGAAACAAAGCTGTGATTTCAAGACTAAATGCCACACCTTCCGATAGTTTGAATTGCAAATATTTACCAGACACCTCCACGTACAATCTCCTAGAAGATAAATCAAGATTAACAACTGATGGAAAAGCCAACTAGAATGGAGAAATTACAGACGAAAAGAAAGAGTTTGATTCAAGAGAAAACGATGATGGAAATGTTTTTCTACAACTAGAAAAGAGAAGAATTGAGCTGCGGCAGGAGATGGATTAATTACAAAGTAAGATTAGCTATGCGAGCATTGCAACAAGTCACCAAAATTAAAGAGTGATCTTCAGCGATGGACAAGAAGAGGCTTCCAGAACACTGCCAAAAGATAGAATGAAGAACCCCCAAAAGAAAAGCCGAAGACTCCCTTATACCGTTCAAGTTATTTGGCCAAGAATCCTTCGATTGCCCATGATCTTGGGCGTTTCAAATATGCGAGGGCGGCATGAGGGCGGGAGTTACCTCCTCCCAAAAACATCGTTTTCCCAAAAATTCAAATCAATTCATTTCGATGTTAAGCCATTCAAAGGTTTAAAATTTAAATTGATGACATTCAATTATATCTTTTATTATTAATTTAATATTAAATTACCACTTGCAAATATATATATATATATACACCAAGAATTAGTTTGCTCATCTTTCAAGAAGATATAATGAATATTTTAATTATATCTATTATTTTAATTTAATATTTAATAACCATTGCAATCTCCTTATAAAGGTGATTATTGATTTATATATTTTAAATTGGCTTAATAAATAATTATACTAAATTATTTATGGCCAAGTTATGACTTTGATTCATTGTCTTACACCAACTTAGGGTTTGATGATAAAATTGATCTTTTGTTAACCACGTCCTCTCCCTGATGATATTTCCCTTTCCCTTCTAGTGTTGACGGTCCTGCAACCACTTGACAAAAAGACTAGGGTTAGACCATTCACGACATGTATAAATACATGTTTTAATATAATCTCATCATCATCATATACATTTCTGCATATAAAAGAAAATCATTCATATTTACATTTATGACATATAAAACAATTATTTTATCCTCAATTTCACATTCACATGAAAAGTAGTTGCTTGCAACTAACATAACAATTATAATTCCATTGCCATAACCATAACGACTATAATTCCATTGTTATAAACTTGTTTATGATAAAAGGGATGTAACATACTTCTCCCCTTAAGAATCATTGTCCCCGATGATTATTTATTATAAATCCAAGTCTAAAATCATAATTATTATTATATAGAGTTTTAATTGTTTTGAAACAAATATGGAAACTTCTGAAGGATTTCTTCTTAATCTTTCCAGGTGGCATTTTCCTTTGAATACTGGTCCCACTGGACCTTATATTGTACCACCTTGTGGTTACGTAAGCGCAGCTTGCGCACCTTGAGCACTCTGAGTGGCTCTATTGTGATCACCCTAGCATCCCGCACGTATCTTGGGGCTAGCTTAAAAGTTTTCCCAAATTGATAGAGCTTTTTTGCAGTTTTACATGCAAGAGGACTTTCTCTCCCACCACAACTGTTTGGGGTTCGTTTTGCATCAGTGTAGCTCTTTTGTCGATCATTAGCTTACCTGTTCTTCCATTTCCTGAAGCATTTTAGGTCTTGAAATGATCCTATCCTCCATCCTGTTCCTACTAATAGGAGTTTTGCATTTCTTGCCATATAGTGCTTCAAAAGGTGCCATTTTGATAGCTGATTGATATGAATTGCTATAGACAGTACATTCTTGACAGGTTTTCAAAATCTGGTTTACTCTTTCCATTTGACTCTTTGTTTCAAGATGATAGGTTGTACTAATATTTAGCTAAGTTCCCAAGGTGGAAAATTTCTTGCACCAACTTCTGCGCAATCATAGAAGCCCCATTTGTCAAATTTCCGGTATGAAATGTGCCACTTTAGTGAGTCTATCCTTTTCCACCAATATAGCATTAGGTCTGCTCCTCATCATCGGTAAACTCTGTACAAAATCCATACAATTGATTTTCCATTCCCAAGAATCTTCCAACCACATGCACATTTTCCGATACTGACCATTTTATTATAGTTTTGTATCTCGTGGAACCATTGCTATTCTTTTAGCTATTATTATATGCTCTAGGTGTTGTACCTCTTTCGGAAAGAAAGTGCATTTTGCTAATTTTTCCATCAAGTTTTATGTTTTCTCAATCATTGAAGAACCTCCCAAGATGCTGAAGATGCTCATCCTCGTTTTTGGAATATATAAGAATGTTACTGAAGAATACCAACACAAATTGGTCCAAACTATCACGGAAAATACTGCTCATTAGATTCAGATGTAACATCCTTCTTTGAGGATTTTGAAGAGTCCTTTATATCTATGAGCTAGTTCGGAATACATTCCTTACTTTATTAAACTTTTCTTCTCTTAGCCAAGAATTGTATTAGAGTAGGGTTGACATATACTTAGCTTTTCTATCTATTAATAGCTTCCACCAATCTTTCCGGATCGGTTTGCTTTGTTTATCCATTTTTGACAACATTCCTAGACTATTGCTAATCCTTCCTTCTAGCTTACCCAGCTTACAAGAATTCAACATCTTTTCTGTCCAATGTTTCAAATAGAGTTGTCTTGATAGCAGAATTATAGAAGTTGTTATAACAAACACCATAAGGTGGATACTCTTCCTGAGTATAACAATCAGTTACTTTTTAACACTGGTTTACCAAGAGAATTTCACTAAAGGTTAACTTCAACCTGCACCTTTCTAGCTGAAAGGTTTTCATCAAGTACCAATTTTATTTATCTAATGCCTCATTAAAATAAGCTATTAGGTAATTACAAGAGAAAAGATCATAATTTCTTTCCAGTTTAACTGTCCTCCAAGACTTGACATGCCATTGTAAAGAGGGGTTCCCTCTCAACTACCATCTGAGCCCTGGTGTGTAACCCCACTTAACCAACTCTGTCACACTACTAAGGATACCCTCCTACTAAGTATGACAACTCTGGTTAGCTAAGTGTCTCACCACCCTACTCGACTTGGGAAGACTAATCACCTGGGCTTACTGGGTTACCTGTCCGCCCATATACCATAACACAAGGTTTCTTTTCAAAGTTAAGAACACACCAGGTGCATTTTCTTAAAATTTACTTCCTTACAGAATCCATTAGAGTCCCATCTTGGACATGATAGAGATGAGCATTACATTAATCTTTGTGAACAACCAAAATGTTCTTGTAGAATAACTTAATATCAAAATATAAACAGTTTTTAATTTTAGCAATAGGTCAAAAGGCTGAGCTCATTACCACCATCGAATCAAATTTTGACCAACTGGCCATAAACAATCATCAAAATTTAGTGGCTAGACCTTTTCAAAATTTAAGAAATTAAGCGATGGCATTCCTTGCCAGTATTAAAATGAATTTTACCAAAATCCAATGAAGTGCCAAAATCTAGAGAAACACTTATCATGCACCACATGACTTGACTAAGTCTTTAACAAGGGAGTAGGTTGCTGTATTGCATTTAGTCTTTCCAAAAACTTACAATAGGTTAGAGATTGCGTTACAAACGCATCAAACATATAAGTCCCTCAAGACTTTTGTCATGCTCAAAATTTTTGCAAATAAAAGATTATAACACATCCACTGCTATTTCTTGTAGTATCTTTCATTCATCGCTTAGATGACATTCTAAGATTGTGCTTTAGCAACACACAAAGATTACAATTGAAACACAAACTTCTTTTCTTCGTTCCGCTCTACAAAGCTCTATTCTTTACTTTACTGAATAGGTTACTTGTTCAAGACATAAACAACTTTAACATCGTACCTTGGTGATAGTTATATTCACTATGCAATTGTACTTTTTAGGTTCTCCAAAAAGGAAAAACTCTTAGTTCTCAATCATTTGGCCATAATGTCATGAGAATAACTGTCTTTCCTTATGTTGGGTGAAAATTATGTAATCAACTTTTCGATAGATTACACAACTAGGACTTCAGCCACAGCTATGTGAGATATGAATCTCTCCCCTCAGAAAAGGGGAGGTACTCTTCTTACTGCTGACGGAAGTGATGATAAAACAAATAAAGTGATTACACAATGTACACAAAACTTAGGAAGTGGGGGGGGGGGCGGTGTGTTACATTCATCCTTCTCTCTTTTTTCAGAGAAGATGTTTACAATGCTTCACTGTTGGAAGTTCTCAATTCTTAATAACTGTAAATGATCAACTCGCAGTAATACCAATACCTCTACCCTGTCAAAGCAAAGCGTAGAGATACCAGAAGTAATTAACAATAAACAAGTAAAGTAAAAGGGAAAGCTCATGAAGGCACGAAGTCGTTCCGTAGCTTTATCAATGGTGGATTTGTGATAGATGTGTCGTTTGTCGCATTAGAAGCACAAAGTCTTCTTAGATGCAGCAATTCCTCGAACAGCATGAACAATTACAAGCTCAAAGTCTTGTAGATCATCCAACCAAAATATCCAAAGAGCATGAACAATTACAAGCGCAAAGTCTTGTAGATCATCCAACCATAGTTAACCAAAACACAAATGTAAATCTAATTAAAAGATGTAACAAAATTTTTACATGAATTGCTTAGAGTCTTTCAGATATCACTTACTAATTACCACCAAAGAGATCAATTCACAAGATTATCGAATCCAACACAAAGTCTGGTTTGCAATCTTCTTCTTTATTGATCAAATTTTGTTTGCAAAGAATGAACACAAAGTTTCACAATTTGTTTCAAAAAGGGCAGCACTTCGTTGCAAAATACTAAAAGATCCACAATACAATAGAAATCCCTCATATTTATAGAAAGAGGGATCAGCAAAATTAGGTAAGTTAGGTGAGCTAATTAAGGAAAATCTCACCTAACTTTGACCAAAGTCAAAGTGTAATTTGTTTTCAAAACATTACATCTCAAATTTGGTGTAATTACATTTCGTAGAATGACATATAAGATGTCAAAAACTATTTACAAGATGCATAATGGAAAGCATCAAAATGTTCAACATCGGAGATCAAGAATCTTCATGGTTCCTTGCTTTGGGCGCGGAGTCTTCATATTTCTTCTTGGTCTCCTGTATGAACGCATCATCCAGGCCGACTGTGCAATCTACAAGGGTGTGAACTCTTGTGATCAACCTTTTGGCAGATGAATGGATTTTCTTGCACCCGCGAAGATGCGCCTTGAAATTATCAAGTGTCAGCTGTATATCACAAATGATATGTATTGAGGCTTTGGAAAAACTGTCATCCTCAACTTGCTGCATAACGACTTCTTTGTAGATTTGGGATAGTTCACTGGATCAGAAGACGACACCTTTAGGATCACTTGATGAAATATGGAGAGAAACTGCAAGGATGGTGAATCAACAGACATTTAGCAGAAGAAGTAAAATTGGGAAGCGTGAAGCGAGCAACGATGTTGAGCAAGCATGAAAATGGTGACAATGCACGAAAAACGATGCACGAAGTGGAAAAAACAAGGTTTGGAGCGAAGTCGAGAAAAATTGAAGTGTTTAGATGAGAAGTAGGAAAAAGTGTAAGGGCGCTGAAAATCAGCGCCCTTGCACTTTGAGGAAAATCACCTTGGTGCAATGGCGCTGATTTTCAACGCCATTGCACTTGGAAAAAGTTGGTTTGAAAACATGTCAGGGTGCTGAAAATTAGCGCCCTGACACTTAGCTCATGAATGCACAAGTTTGTGAGTGTGATGGCATGGTCAAAGAAACAAAAGGAAAGGAAGAAACGATGGAAGGGCGAGATTTACCTAAGAAAAAGTGAAACCCTAGGTTGATGCAACAAGAGACCACAAAAAGAAACGAGTTTCTGAAAGTAGCTTGGTCGCCCAACACGTTGGAAGTGAAAAAGAGGAGTTTAGAATGAAGTGGAGGAATGAACTAAAAGTCAATTCAAATCACTTGAAAGTGATTTGAGAGTGTCATAAATGAACAAAAGTCGTGCAACTAATCAAGGCATAAAAAGTGGCACAAAACTGAAAAAAATGCAACGCACTGGAAAAACGCCATAGTAAAAAAAAATCACTTTTATGTAGTGGCACTGATTTTTGGCGCCCTTGCACTTTCAACACTTAGCCAAAAATTTGAATGAGTTAGAGTGCATTTTTTAGGCACAACTGCATCTTTCACAATTTAACTAAGTATGATCAGTGAGACTTTGCGAAAGAGCTCGTTTCGAAGGTCTTCGCGAGGTGAACTAGGGGGATGCTCAAATTGACAGTTTGAGGCTTTGGAACGCATTTTAAGGTGGCTTGAAAATCACTTCATCTTGCGTGCTTGAACTTCACAAACCTAGGAAATAGACAAGTTTCGTAGGGGGGTTATCCATGGAACGAGTGCTGCTAGATTCCATGATAACACCTTACCGCTCTTATGGTTTATCTTGCAGTCTCCAAGCAAATTCTTAACAAAATTCAAGGAATAATTCTAATCCCGATCTTGATTCATCAAAATATTGCCTAAGATGATCCTTTTTATTTACGTTCTCTTCCACACATTAACATCTTTTCCAAAAGGCTTCATGAGGTATTAAAGATCTTGTATTCGCATTCACTAATGCTTAAGTATTTGTATAAAGCAATTGGTTTTCTCATGAATCTCGATGAGCAAAAGTATTTCCAAGTTCAATACCATTTTTCTCCACATTCCATGCCATTGTATCACCACTTGTCCTTTATTGATCCTTTAATTCCACTTGGCTCATTCCAAGCCATCTAGGTGTTAGACTAGAGTTCGTCTTATCTTTGAGTCTTTGATATAATTTGTAGGATTTTTCAACACTCAGTTTGAAATATACCGAGCCAAATTTTTTCGTTTTTTCAATTTACAAATTTCAAATAGTGCACCCGTTAAGGTTAGATGGATAAACCAAAATGTGCAAGAAAGCAACTCTAACCAAAATGGCACCGATGATGGCGAGCATTGGTCAGAAGGTCTTCTACTCTAAATACAGAAAGGAACTCAACGTCAAGTATGTGCTACCCAATCCAATGCGGAGTGAGGGGCGACCATATGACGGAGTGATTACAGAAAGCAAAGCTTGAAATGAAATGCTGAAAGCTGAAACTGCTCAACACCCAGAATGTGCTTGCTCACCCAAAATGGGAAGTAGCTACCATAGGGCGTAGTTATAACTATTTCAAACTAGTACTGAAAGCAATAACGAGTATTACAAATAATGACAAAGCAATATTAAGAATACTGGTCAGTACTACTGCCAGTTTACAAAATATGATTATTGCCTGCAATATCAATATATCAAATTCTTTCCAGATGGAGTATTCAACAATATATCTGCTAAAAGCTCTAAGTAAACCACAATGCCAAATCCAAATCAGAATATGCAGATTGTTAGAACTGTCACAATCAGATCTGCACTTTTATCATATGATCAACAGCTTACAAAAGTATTCAAATGCTCATAACTCACTAATAACTTGCTCAAATGACACGTTTTCTGAAGCACACTACTCCCAGCAAGATGGCGCTCAAGCTGATATCAGAAAACAGACTCTAAATGCAGCTAATAATTTAATGCACAAATCCCCATGCTAGAAAAGGTACGGCCCAGCTGAATAAATCGATTTCCCTTTAAAAATTGCAGACTCAACTAAAAATTCTATAATCTGGAGAATAGATTCGCTCTTTACAAACACTTGGATTGAGACAATACCCAGAACTAATATTTTTGTATTTTTTGAGATGAATAAAAACATGAAATCTGATGTCTAAAACAATGAAATATGCTGAGACCACTAAATGCCAAAACAGACCTAAGAATGCAGCAAGCTAAATACGAAGCACAAACTAAATGCAACTCACAAATTGATTGAATCACCACTAGATGTTATCTTGCAAACACGAAGCGATGTCCGAGCTAGGAGGCCTTCATTCCTCGAAGCAGTTCCAGAGCCAATCTGGCAGCATAACAGTATAGTCGACCAAAGATGTGAAATGATGCTCAAAGTCTCCCTTTTATAATTTTCCAGTTGACTTCTCGAAACCCTAAAATCCACTTTCAGCTCAAAACCCTAATCTCCTCAAAGATGGCGTCCCACTTATCCAAGCAATTTTGTCTTTTAATTATCATTTAATCTCTCTTGAAAAAGGCGTCCACTTTTGAACTTATAATAAACTTCATAAAAGAATTAATTAATTCTCTTAATGAAGTGCCACCCTTAAAGAACACCTTTTAAAAAGACTTGAAGTGATTACACTAGGCTAAGGGGGGAGTCAACGTTCAATTATAACATTAAAACGTGACCTTTAATTAAATATATCCACTTATCTCTCCAATTATGCCCTGAAGCCGATACTGACCAAGTCAACTGACCAAACTGAAGCAGGAAGTCAACCAAGCTGAACCCAACTGAAAAGCTGCTAAAAATAGAATTTACTAAAAATAGTAAATTCCAGAAAATGCTCCGAATGCCGAACTGAACATACCACTGTGAAGCTCTCTGAAACCCCAGAAAGAATCCGCCATTGAATCCACCAGCGCTGAGCAATGACCTCCTCAAAAATAGGAAACCCTAATTTTACCTTCCGACTAGCCTTCGGGTCTCAAGAAAAAGGCCAACGGTCACTGGAAAGATCAGGTTTGAGAAGGGGACATTACAATCCGCCCTTCCCAAAATTGCTTGTCCTCAAACAATACCACCATAACTCCAAAATTTTAGAACTAATCCATATGCAAACAAGTATGATCCCTGGTTCCCAAACCAATCGCAGGAAGGACCCACCCTGCCAATGCTGCTCCACTCTGATCACATCTGTGAAATCATCATGCCTATGCTGCACTAACCCTCCTTGTAACCCCAAAGTGTTACCGTCCATGATACTCAAACCAAAAGATCTTAAAGGAGGGGGATCAAAATCATGCAACATCTCATGTCCATCATGCCCCGAATTAACAGTATCAACCATACTACTATCAATCACAATTCTAAGCAATAGGAGAGATAGTCTACCCAAATCAAAATCGAACTCCTCCGCATACCTCCACATGGTAACAAACGGGACCATGACGGCAAGTGTGACCTCTACAAATCTTCTTGCAAGGAGGAAAGCAATCCTTTGCAAGAGCTCAACAAACTCATGCTCATGTCTCCGCATAAAGCTACCATGCCTCATCTGAATTATACTGACACAACCATGAAGACTACAGAAAACAATCATAGTTCCTGCCCCATGAGTCTCAGAATAGTGAACCAAAGCATGTGAGCGATTGCTATCATGAATCAATACTGAGAGTAAACTGTCAAAGTTTACATCACCAACCATCATAAGATGAATTTGGAGAGTAGGAAAAGTGTGAAGGAACAAATAATTGCTACTGATCAAGGCTAGGATCAGCATAATGGAATCTGATTCTCGAGTCCTACCCAAAGGAAAACAACAACACCACTCAAAATCCCAAGCGTGAACATGTGAGATGACCATCGAGCTGCAAGGTGACACCTCCAAGGTGGTTGGAAAACACGCTAGATTCATCTCCATGAGAAAACTACCACTTCTTTGATCAGGAGTGATGAACCAACTCTCCTGAATACGAGAAACACAACATGTAAGGTGGCTGGTCTGCCTCAAACCAGCAAGCTCGAGTCTCAAAATCTGTCCTGGTCTTAGCCGAGAGACACTCTCAAGAGCAACCAATCGTTCATTTCTCCAACCCAAGCTCAAAATCTCTCTCCAATCCATTTGTTGATGAACAAATGGAACCATCAAGAGGCTGCTAAAGCAGAGAACAACACCAAAAAGTCTGAAAATTTGATTCTTGTTCCTCCATAAATTCTTCTTTCCACAAACTGTATGCTCCATCAACCCATGTTGAGAATCCCAAGCTTGGATACCCAACTGAAAATAATCTCCAACACTCCGGCAAGGAAACATAGCACATCTCTGAGTGCTGGTCAAAATCAAGTGCATACTTGTAAAATTGGCATTCCCTCTTAAGCACTCTTGATCAAACAATCTTCTTGGAAGATTACCAATTTCAAGGAGCGAATCTCCCTCATGTTTGGCTTGCAAATCTTCAATAAGCTGAAAATCACATTCCATATTGTGTCGAGAAACTTTATCAGGATCCCATTTCATGCTATTATCAATTGATGTTTCATCTTCCATCACAAAAAGAGGATTTTCATAAGTTTCCTCAACACCCACTTCAAAGAGAGGATTGTCATAAACTTGAAAGTCATCCTTTTCGTCTTGCTGCTCCAAATCAGCACATGCAACTTTTGATTTTTTTGAGACACTTTCAAGATCAAACTCCCCTTGAAGACTATCAAGCTCCTCAATTAATTGTTTGATTTCTTTAGCTCTTTGTGCATTCTCTTGTTCCTTAGAAAGTTTGAAATCAACAAGCTGATCTTCTACCTCCATTAATGCTACTTGAGTTTCTTCTAACATAGCCTTTGTTGATTCAAGCTCATAAGTAAGCTCATCAACCTTTCTCTCTTTTCCTTGGAAAGCACTGAAAGTCTTCTTTGCAAGTTCAAAGGCATGATCCCGATCTTCAATCAAGTGTATGTAATCAGATTTCAATGTTTCCAAAAAGTCTCTGATAAGTTGCAAATTGGGTAGAGCAACTTCATCTTTCGCTCCTCTTTGTCTTTCTTCAAGCTGAGCATCCCAAATAAGCCCTTCAATCAGACTATGTGTGCGATCAAATCTAGATAGAGCTCGCACTTCATCTTCAACGGACACCTCAGGTTGGCCTTCACACTCATAAGAATGCGAAGATGGTGAATTGCTGATAGGCTGTAACTGAAAATCAGAACTTCGTTTCACACTTTTGCTGCCCTCATTGTTGCTCCAACATTCTTGTACTTCACCACCAACTAGTGGGGAATGCTCAATGTCTTGGAAAACATCATACTCCACTAAGCCTTCAACTCGTTGATTGCAATCAGCTTCATGCCCTGATAAATCAGATTTGTGTTTGGTAATTCCTCCAAACCTTTCATCTTCAAGAGCCATATGGCCCTCAAACTCTGTTTCCTCTTCCATGTTACTTTGATCAAACTTGAAAGCAGCCCCAAACTTAAGCATATTAATACCATTGTCTGCTGATAGAGAACCCTTATCAAGTTCCATTTCTTCATCCGGATCAAAGGGAAATTCATCCCATACCGACTTGTCATCACTAAGTGCCTTCACACCTGGATCCCAAATGGTGAGAGGCTGATTGTTTTGATCACAAGAAGAGTGTTCTTTGTGCAACATTTGGAGTGTTGATTCTTGGAATAGGTCAACTCCCAAATCACTAAAGCTGATGTCTTCATAAGTACCTCCCTCCAATGGTTGGGTCTGAAGTTCAAACTCAAAACCACCCTTAGCACTGTCACTGAAAGGAAGTAAGGAATCTTTAGAGCTAGCTGTTTGAAATTTTTTATCATCCTTATCTTCAGTGAACCTATCATCTATAGGTATGTTTCTGATCTCATCATGAAAAGTCATATGCATGCCATAGAGGTCTTCTTGATCACTTGTAATAAATTCATCTTGTGAAAACTCTTGAGGAAAACTATCCATCACTAAATCTTCAACAAGAGGAGGTACAAACACCTCGAAATCATTACCAACATCATCACTTTGGTAACGGTCATAAGCTGATTCAAAGACACCAATAGTATTTCCTTCAACTTGCTCTTCTTCACTTGCTCTCACATGCAAGTCAAGGGGTGTATTATGAGGCTCTACCCTTAACTCTTCACTTGCCAAGGTATCTTCATCAAGCTCACGTTCTTTTTGATGTGATATGTGCACCTTGTTTGTGCCATCTTCAATGCTAGATTACTGATTTTTCTCTTCAACTTGCAAATTTGTCGGCTGCAATTCACAAATAGGCACTTCATCTCCTTCCTTCTTTGATTCTTCGAACAAAGCTTGTTCTGCTTCCCTTTTTATCATTTTTCTAATGTGGTCCACCATCTTCAACTTTTCGGGCTCCACTGACACCACACACTTCAAATGGGAATCAAATGAAACATTGTACTTATAATCATCTGGCATGGTTTGATATTGCTCACGGAGTTTGACAGCCTCATCTTCACATTGTCTTTTAAACTGTTTGGCATATTCAATGAAGTCCCTTACGACATCACTAACCTTTCCTTCCTCCGATGCCATAGTTGAATCTGACTTCTCACGACCCATAGACCTTAGAAAATGCAACATCTTGGAAACTTCTGAAAGCTAATACTGAACTCAGCTCTCACCTCTGATGTAGAATCTGTTTTCTCTATCAAGTGAACTCTGATGGGCACAGGATGGGAGGATCTTGGCTCTGATACCACTGAAATATACCGAGCCAAATTTTTTCGTTTTTTCAATTTACAAATTTCAAACAGTGCACCCGTTAAGGTTAGATGGATAAACCAAAACGTGCAAGAAAGCAACTCTAACTAGAATGGCGCCGATGATGGCGAGCATTGGTCAGAGGGTCTTCTACTCTAAATACAGAAAGGAACTCAATGTCAAGTATGTGCTACCCAATCCAATGCGGAGTGAGGGGCGACCATATGACGGAGTGATTACAGAAAGCAAAGCTTGAAATGAAATGCTGAAAGCTGAAACTGCTCGACACCCAGAATGTGCTTGCTCACCCAGAATGGGAAGTAGCTACCATAGGGCGGAGTTATAACTATTTCAAACTAGTACTGAAAGCAATAACAAGTATTACAAATAATGACAAAGCAATATTAAGAATACTGGTCAGTACTACTGCCAGTTTACAAAATATGATTATTGCCTGCAATGTCAATATATCAAATTCTTTCCAGATGGAGTATTCAACAATATATCTGCTAAAAGCTCTAAGTAAACCACAATGCCAAATCCAAATCAGAATATGCAGATTGTTAGAACTGTCACAATCAGATCTGCACTTTTATCATATGATCAGCAGCTTACAAAAGTATTCAAATGCTCATAACTCACTAATAACTTGCTCAAATGACACGTTTTCTGAAGCACACTACTCCCAGCAAGATGGCGCTCAAGCTGATATCAGAAAACAGACTCTAAATGCAGCTAATAATTTAATGCACAAATCCCCATGCTAGAAAAGGTACGGCCCAGCTGAATAAATCGATTTCCCTTTAAAAATTGCAGACTCAACTAAAAATTCTATAATCTGGAGAATAGATTCGCCCTTTACAAACACTTGGATTGAGACAATACCCAGAACTAATATTTTTGTATTTTTTGAGATATGAATAAAAACATGAAATCTGCTGTCTAAAACAATGAAATATGCTGAGACCACTAGATGCCAAAACAGACCTAAGAATGCAGCAAGCTAAATACGAAGCACAAACTAAATGCAACTCACAAATTGATTGAATCACCACTAGATGTTATCTTGCAAACACGAAGCGATGTCCGAGCTAGGAGGCCTTCATTCCTCGAAGCAGTTCCAGAGCCAATCCAGCAGCATAACAGTATAGTCGACCAAAGATGTGAAATGATGCTCAAAGTCTCCCTTTTATAATTTTCCAGTTGACTTCTCGAAACCCTAAAATCCACTTTCAGCTCAAAACCCTAATCTCCTCAAAGATGGCGTCCCACTTATCCAAGTAATTTTGTCTTTTAATTATCATTTAATCTCTCTTGAAAAAGGCGTCCACTTTTGAACTTATAATAAACTTCATAAAAGAATTAATTAATTCTCTTAATGAAGTGCCACCCTTAAAGAACACCTTTTAAAAAGACTTGAAGTGATTACACTAGGCTAAGGGGGGAGTCAACGTTCAATTATAACATTAAAACGTGACCTTTAATTAAATATATCCACTTATCTCTCCAATTATGCCCTGAAGCCGATACTGACCAAGTCAACTGACCAAACTGAAGCAGGAAGTCAACCAAGCTGAACCCAACTGAAAAGCTGCTAAAAATAGAATTTACTAAAAATAGTAAATTCCAGAAAATGCTCCGAATGCCGAACTGAACATACCACTGCGAAGCTCTTTGAAACCCCAGAAAGAATTCGCCATTGAATCCACCAGCTCTGAGCAATGACCTCAAAAATAGGAAACCCTAATTTTACCTTCCGACTAGCCTTCGGGTCTCCAGAAAAAGGCCAACGGTCACTGGAAAGATCAGGTTTGAGAAGGGGACATTACACAGTTGATCCTGCATTTGATTGATTACTTTTGGATCTTCCCATCCTTATGTTCTTGAGAAATAAGATTGTTCTTGAACTCCTACAGACACTGCTTTATCCAAGCTCTTAGTCTGATTAGCAACTGACCAAGGTTTCACCTTTTTGGACTAAGTCTCAAAATCTTTCTACTGTGTAACCTTAGTAGATTAGTTTTTCTCTTAAAGTTTTAACTCTTCAACTGGCTTTCTCTTAGCCATTGACTATGGTAAATGCTGGAAAAACAGTCTTCTTGACAGTTTGCTATCTATGCCTTTCTGGCATCAACCTGTTTTGAACCTTAGCCAACTACTGAATGCTTAACGGTTTTTCTTGTGATGAGCTCATAGGTCCATGTGTTGAGCCTGGTTTGCTCTGATACCATATGTAACACTCTACTTTTCTAAAGTTTAAAAATGTAAACCAACAACCAATTTCAACAGAAGATTAACTAACAAGTTTCATGCTAGGGTTTCCTTGTCAATTTTGAATGGAGAGATAACATTCTGATGTTGTTACATGTTGACGTGGTTTTTGAGACCGCACCAACACAGAATAAAGTCTCCCAACGGACGCTCTATCCTCTCTTGAACAAAATATTCAGCATGCTAAGATTGCGAGTAAGATCATGCTTTCAACTCCAAGGTTCCTTAAGTGTGAATAGGCTCAGTTTGGCTCGATGTGATATTGCTGGTATGTCAAGGGGACTTACACAATTGTTCGGCAGTTGACAACAGACAGCGGACTAAGGGTTTTCATGTAATTCAAATGATTTGGTAGGTGAGCACGGGATTCCTAATACTAATCGGAAATGTGCGGAAAGTAAAGGGTATAAGGCCTAAGAAATTTATATTCTATTCTAAATGCAGGATATGTGGGGCTTCGTTTCAATAGACTTCAACCAGATTTCACCTAGCCTCTGTCGGACAGCCTTAGTAAAATCGGTGCAATCTTCAAGGGAAACAGCGAAAGATGTTCAAGTTATAATTTAACATACATACACCATCAGAACGACGCATATAAGTATGTAAACCACAACCTAAGTTAAACACAAAATAATCTCCAGTCGACCACGCAAGGCGAACTTATCATCAACAAGCCGCTAGTGGTATGGAATAAAGCGAAGCTATCTCAATAAAACACCACACACCAAAATAAGCTACTTGCATGAATTTAAGCTACTTGGATACGAAAGGAAGAAGAAACCTTGCTAGCATTTCATGACAAGACGAATTCCATCATCAATGAAAAGATCTATTATCATAAAATGTGTTACACAACAATCTCCTCAAAAGTTTTCAAAGGGAAAACTTTCTCTCTTCTCCAAATTATGCAAAAATGCTCTACAATGCTACACTACTAACTCTAATACTAATACTCTCTCAATGTCTACTATTCCAATGTCTAATCTAATTCTAATCCCTTACAAATGAGGGGGACTCCCCCTTTTATAGCTAGCCAAGTCCCAAAAGACGGCTAGGGTTACAATCAATAGAGTGGCCAGAATCGTGCCACCTCAGCCCTAAATAATATTTCCCTAAAAACCGCCACAGAGGAGAGTGGGGTAATAAATGCGCCATAATGTCCACCATCATCCTTCTAGAAGATTCTGTTTGCAGACGCGTTCACACTGTTCTTGATCTTCTTCTTGACGTTGTTCTTTGGCTTCGCCCGAGCTTCCATTCTTTTCTCCATCTTAAGTTTTGAAATGTTTCTTCAACACTTAGCCATTTTTCGCAACTTTTCTTCCCTCGAAGTTGAAATCTAGTCCTGGAGTACTTTCTTCATTACTTTAAGTTATCCTCGCTTGGTCTCGACGTTCCTCCTGCAAAACAAGCAAGGAGAAAAGTATTAGGACACATCACAACATAAACTCAACTTACTTACCAAGTTTTGATCTCCAAGGATTTGTTGCCTCCACTAGCCAACTTCGTGTTCAAGTTCATGCCTTAGACAAACTTCATCTTTGAGAAATTCATTTCACTACCTGGGGCTCCGATACTCAAATTCGTTCAACTCCGGCTCTGGAAGACTATCTTTACGAAGGGTTTAAGCAAATTCACCTAGGCAGTTTCTTTCAAATCCATCGTCTGGAGAATTTCATCTTGAAAACACGTTTTCTTCACATTTGCCTTAGAAATTTTCAAGTTTCCCTTAGGAAAACTCATCAACCTGGTGCCCACTTAAAATCTTCATCCCAGAATCCTCGACAAGCTGTGGAAGACCTTGAAATCAACTCCTCATCGGCAATCTTCGATACCCAGAAGAAAATTTTCTCCAGAACGCGTCGAATTCATGGGTGCCCAACGAACGGGTTCATTTAATTTTCTTGAATTTTGAACCTTAGAAAATATTCTTTCATCAAATTTATTCTCGTTCTTCGATCCCCTCTGAGAATTTTGCTCTGTCTTGAAAATTTTTAATAATTCTGTATAGCTGGCATTCACTGACTTCACCATTGAAAAATTTGCTCGTGCCTCAGGAAAAAGATTTTATCACTTCATCAAACTTAGGCGTTTTTCCCAAGGAAGAAAATATTTTGCCTTAGAAAAATTTTAAATCACTTTGAAAATTTTTGCCTTAGGAAATTTTATTCAACTCTGTCTGCCTTGCCTGTGAGAGAAAATTTCATTTCATCAACTTACTTAGAAAATTTTTCTTTCACGCCTGGCACACTTGATTTAACTCCACACTTGCAAGGCAAATTTATTAAAAATTCCAACGCCTTAGAGAAATATTTCATCACCCTTCTTATACTTTATTTCACTTTGCCACCCTTGGCGCATAGCATTTGGAGAATAATATTACCACGCCTAGCACTTTATTTCATACTTCACATGCCTTAGAAAAAAATTTCTAACACCTTACCACTCATCACCCTCAACGCCTAGCACTTTTTATTACACCACCACACTTACTCTTTACTTGGCGCATATTAACATGTGTGAAGGATAAAACCACGCCCAACATCTTGTTCTCACACTCCACACGCCTTAGAAAAATTCTCCAACATCCACCACCTTGAGCGCATTTATCACTTGAAGAGGGATGACGCCTAGCATATTATTTTCACCATGCCATTAATCACATTTCACCCCGCTTACCACCTTCACTTACTTTTACCTCACTAAACTTGGGCGCATTTGGAGGGGTGAGGAGGACAAAAATCTTTGACCTTGTTGACTTGCTTCTAACTTATTCTTGCATGGGCGCATTTTGATGTAGGTGGAGGATGAAGTTTAAAACAAGGGCGCATTTTGGAGCCTATGAGGGATGAAACACATGCAACGCCACCTCTTGGAATATTCCCTCCTTCTTTTGTCTTTACATGGCCCATTTTGGGTGCATTTGAGCATGCAAGGAGGATGGAAAAGTTGACTTCTTTGACTAGCTTATGACTTGGGCGCATTTCAGCCAGGGTGAAGGATGGGTTTTAACTTAGCCATTTTTTTTTTAAAACTTTCATGCTTCAAGGTGGGCACATTTTGACCTTTTCTCTCCTTGGGCGCATTTTGCCAGTGGAGGTGGATATTCGTTTGCCTTAGAAACTTTTTTAACCTTCCTGAGCTCTCTTCAAGTTGGGCGCATTTTGCCCCTGCTGCAGGATGAATTTCATACTTAGAATTTTTTTTTTTACTTTACTTCACCAGCTTGGGCGCATTTGGAAGTAGCTGCAGGATAAAGTCTAGACTTAGACATTTTTTCGTCTTTGCCGGTTTCTTCATGCCTTACTATAAATAGTAAGCCCTTTAATTCCCAAACTTCGAAAGCTCAGATTGCCTTGAAATTTTGAACACTGGATCCTTATGACTTCATCAACTTGTCGACACTGCCATTTTTAGTCACCCTGCTATTTATAGCCCATTTCTGGAGGTGAATTACTATAAATAGTAACTGCTTGTTTCTGATAGCTCCACTGCTCTGATTGATCTGAGATTTTAATGAGGCGCTCCTCACCACGTGACCTGTTGGCTGACACTAATGCATGTAGCTGATTTACTATTTTTAGCCAGTTTCCAAATTGACTTACTATAAATAGTAAGTGCTCCGATCGACTTGAAATTCCACCAGCAGATAGCCTGAAGAACACTGATCGCGGTGGTTTACACCGGATTTTGAAGATTCTGAGTTTTTATGCCTATTTTTAGGCTCCGAAGCTGGAAACCCTAATTTGCTTTGCATGCATACCAAATGATCTCTTTTGCCTTCGTTTCTGCGACATTGTGATCAGCTCGTGATTCTGAAATGCTGGGTGGCGGCTGCCGGGACACACCTGCTAAAAATAGCAAGTTCCTTACTGAGTGAGAATCTCCATTTGCATGTCACACCATCGCGAAGCTCTCGAAAAACCCATCAGGAATCACCTGACATGCAAAAGAAATCTCGACATGCAAACCCTAAAAATAGCCTCGGAAGGTTGAAACTCCGAAAGGTCAGCCTGCCTTGCGTATGTTACATCATCGCTGGTCCAAAAAACCCGAGAAGAATATCCGACATGCAAAGAAAAACTCGCATCTGGACCACCGTGCCGGAAAGAACTTAAAAAATAGTAAGTTGTCCGTTTTCGCTCAAATTTGGCATGCGATAGCCTGATATACTCTGAATGCAGTGTGATGATCGGAATCTCAAAATAGCTACAAAATTCACACTTACTAAAAATAGTAAGTACCTCGGAATCTGATAAAATTTGCTGGAAGCCTGTGGAAGCATACTGACAAGAACGTTAAGCTCAAATTTCAAGTTATTCACCTCATTTGACTTCAAATTGGCTGGAAAGACTCAAACCCTAATTTCAGACTTGGCCAAATCCACACTTAAATTCACTGACGGGCGCAACCCCAGAAAGTAGACCATCAGAAAAGAGACAGAGAGAGAGAGAGACCAAAAACCAAAGCCAAAAAGACCAGAATGGAGCAAAAATTAGGGGTCCCCATCTGAATGGGGCGATGTGTTGAGCCTGGTTTGCTCTGATACCATATGTAACACTCTACTTTTCTAAAGTTTAAAAATGTAAACCAACAACCAATTTCAACAGAAGATTAACTAACAAGTTTCATGCTAGGGTTTCCTTGTAAATTTTGAATGGAGAGATAACATTCTGATGTTGTTACATCATAACAATTCATCAACTAACTTTTTATTTTCATTTCCAGCTGAAAGGAAAAACTATTAACTGTAAACATATAACAAAAAATTATAGAGGGAAAATAACTACTTTCTTGCTTCCAGAAAATAACGAGTTATTACTACAACTATGAAGCAAATACAACAGTTGTCATCCCATGGTTTATGAAACGGAAAACCAACTGCCACATTTCATTTGGCAAGTAACTAATTGATCAATCTAGGGTTCCCATTTAAACAAATTAACAAACTGAAGGAAAGAAATAACTACTTTATATTCATTAACTAATTTTAGAACTTCCAATTCAGTTAAATGAATCAAATAATTGTCGAACTAATCAACTGCCGATTTTTTTCATATGAACAATTAACTAAAAGGAAATAACAATTTTTTGCAGCATTGAAAGTAATCTTAAATTGTTGAATGCATGTACCTGTAATTATGAGGGAGAGAAAAAGAATACAATTTGACATCATCATCATGTTGAATTGTTTGAACAACTTTATCATTGAGAGAAAGGGAAATATCATCAAGGGATTTTCCGCTCATCCAAGACCTACTGGCCTCCCAAGTTTCTTCAACTGAAGAACCCGACCCTTCACGAGGGTAATCAACAACGATCAAATTATCATCATGCCATTTTGAGCCTAGTGTCATGTACCAATACCTCTAGTCGATCCCTCCTTTGTAGGTACCTCCTAACCAAAGGGATCATTTTGATTAGGGTATATCTAGCCATGAAAGCTGACATCTACCTAACTGGCATCATACCCTGGCCAAGGATTTTAATATTACTGGCACTCTTGTGCTGATATTACTGGCACTCCTATGTCGATATTACTGGCACTCCTGTGCCGTCAACACTCTCACCCTTGCTTGACATGATAATACTTAGATCAAGGTCCAAATTTTACATTAACAAGTTTGTTTATTATTCCTTCTTAGTTCAAGGTTATATTTTAACCATAGGATTTAACATCACAATAATCTGATTAGGAATCATATATTTTTTTTAAGATTAAGCCACTTTCTTAACCCTTTAAGGGAGTTTGGACTCATTATCTTTTCACCTCTTTGGTAGCAAACTGTTTTTACAATCAAGGATAGCTGAACAAATTGATATCTGCTGAGAAGGAGATTCCCTCAGTCCCTTAGAAAAGAGTCATGAGATGAACACAACTGAGAAGAAATTGCTCATATAACCATATCTTGATTCATAATCTTTTCTCTTAGTTTAAGGTTAAGCTGATGTTTTTATGCATATAAAGAGAGTGACTAGCTCATTATTATTCTCATATGAAGAATAATTGTTTCCTTAAACATATTAAATAGAATAGATAGAGATTTGACTCCCCTGAAGGATTCTTCCGATTTAACAGTTGACTTGGAGAGAGAGAAAGAAACGTGATTCCAACTCAAATATTCAAAAGCAGAGTGTAAAAATTACTTATTCAAATCTTCATCAAAGATTGGTCTCAATTCAGATTTGGTTCATCTAAGGTTCAAAAACGGTTTACACGGTTAGACCCAAATTCAAACATTGGGGTTATATCTTAACCATAAAGCTTATAAACATGAGAAGAGATTCAACGGTTTTGAGGTTTTCAAGATTCTCATAGATATATATTTTTATATCCCTTAATAGTCTCAGTCGAGCAAAGAATTGTACTTGTCCAACTTCTAAATTCAAGGGAAGTAAACTCGACCTAACTAGGCTGATTAAATTCTTTAGGAAATAGGTTTCTTTTCTATAAAGGTTCATCTGAACCTAGATTCAATAACATATCAAAATAGAAAGACTTCAAATACAAGAAAGATGAAGGTTCAGGCTCACGTAGAGGGAAATCTTTTGCAGGTCGACCGCTGAAGATAATTTAGGACATAATTCACTTAACCTTTGAATATTCAATTAAGATTTAAGAGTTAATTTCTCTATTCAAAGAACAATCACATGATGATATCAGTGATGCTAAAATTCATAGGAATGAATGCGCATTACTTGCCTGAGAATAAAGACTCGTAACTTGAAGATTCAAGCTTTTCTCTTTGTAGAATGCATCTAGCTACGAACCACCGAATTTCCAGACGAGAGAAACAGAGCTGTGATTTCAAGACTAAATTCCACACCTTCCAATAGTTTGAATTGCAAATATTTACTAGACACCTCCACATACAATCTCCCAGAAGATAAATCGAGATTGACAACTGATTGAAAAGCCAACTAGAATGGAGAAATGATGGATGAAAAGAGAGTTTGATTCAAGAGAAAACAATGACGGAAATGTTTTTCCGCAACCAAAAAAGAGAAGAACTGAGCTGGGGCAGAAGATGGTTTAATTATAGAGTAAGATTAGCTGTGCAAGCATTGCAACCAGTCACCAAAATTAAAGAGTGCTCTTCAGTGATGGATAAGAAGAGGCTTCTAGAACACTTCCAAAAAGATAGAATGAAAAACCCCCAAAAGAAAAGCCAAAGACTCCTTTATACCATTCAAGGTATTTGGCCAAGAATCCTTTGACTGACCATGATCTTAGGCGTTTCAAATATGCAAGGGCGGCATGAGGATGGGAGTTACCTCCTCCCAAAAACACCGTTTTCCCAAAAATTCATATCAATTCATTTCAATGTTAAGCCATTCAAAGGTTTAAAATTTAAATCGATGGCATTCAATTATATCTTTTATTATTAATTTAATATTTAATTACCACTTGCAAAAATATATATATATATATACACCAAGAATTAGTTTGCTCATCTTTTAAGAGGATATAATGAATATTTTAATTATATCTATTATTTTAATTTAATATTTAATAACCATTGCAATCTCCTTAAAAAGGTGATTATTGATTTATATATTTTAAATTAGCTTACTTAATAAATAATTATAATAAATTATTTATGGCCAAGTTATGACTTCGATTCACTGTCTTACACCGACTTAGGGTTTGATGATAAAATTGATCCTTTGTTAACCACGTCCTCTCCCTGATGATATTTCCCTTTCCCTTTGAGTGTTAACGGTCCTACAACCACTTGACAAAAAGACTAGGGTTAGACCATTCATGACATGTATAAATACATGTTTTAATATAATCTCATCATTATCATATACAGTTCCGCATATAAAAGAAAATCATTCATATTTTCATTTACGACATATTTTATCCTCAATTTCACATTCACATGAAAAGCAGTTGCTTGCAACTAACATAACGACCATAATTCCATTGCCATAACCATAACGACCATAATTCCATTGTTATAAACATGTTTATGATAGAGGGGATGTAACACTTCTTGGGCTAACCACTTACCAGTGTATCACATGCTGATGGTGGGTGATAGCTTCCTAGGGCTAGGTTTCGAAAAAGCCTAAGGGGTTTTCTAATATACTCAAGGGTATATGGAAGCATGAGACCATATATGGAGGCTCTCTAGTGGCGTGGTTTGGGAGGGCAGCACCACCGACCTTCATTGGAACCTATACAGGAATCCAACTTTGCTTAGAACAACTCTTATTTGGTATTTTAAAACCCTTGGTACACGGTTTCTACCTTTAAAGAGAGAAAAACCTACCAAAAAAAGGGTAAATTTTAAGGAAAATTTCAGCGCTGTTACTTTTGTAACCACTTTCTGGTCACCAAAATCTTGAAAGGGCAATGTGTGAGCATATGGTGGACACTTGTATAAAGCTCAAAATGAAAAAATGTTGCAGCAGAACTCAACCTTGGAAAGAGTTTTGATACCAACTGTGATGTTCCTCCTTGCAATAGATTAGCTAAATACACGAAATACAAAAAATAAATGTTAGACATTGAAACATAATGAATAATATTTTATTGAATTGATAGAATTATAGTACAAAATATTGCTGGCCTCTTTGAGGGGGTAACCTCTTTTGATTAGTGTTCAATACAATATAAATTATAATTCATGAAAGGTCGTACAATAACATATGCATCATATTTATATTGGTTCAAATCAAGCTAACTATTGTTTCCCAAGGATTTGGGATTGTTCATAATAGCTCAAGGGATGACTTACAAAGCATATGCGTCCAAAGCCTTTATACAATAAGGAAAGAATTAGGATGAAGGGGTCCTACGAGTAGGCAGTGGCCATCATCAAGTGTATCATAGATGAAGGATGTGTAGTTTCTGCTTGGTCTTGTTTACCAATGTAGTAGTAGCATCAAGAGGAGATGAAAGAATTGTATCATCAGGAGGAGAATGTTGAGTTTTTACCTTGAGTTGCTCAGCTAGTGTTTTCATAACAATGGCACGATAGTGTGAAGAAGAGATCCAAAACTGTGCATAACAGAGAGATCAACATGGAGAGGACATAGTTATATAGGAGAATAATGCCCAACTATGTAGGGAATCTTCTTTGAAATTACCACCCAGTTAATGATTTGAGTCTTGAGTGATTTGTGGATGTAACTTAATCTCAACTTCTTTGACTTGCTTAATCTCAACTTTTTCAATTGGTAGTTATTAGTTGTTAGACTACATCTTTTGAACAGTTAGACTAGTTGATGGATCAGTCAATTTGAGTGTTACTCCAATGAGTTGTAAGCTTAACTTGGAGATTTGCTTGATACCTCATCGAGTTTCTCTTAGTTAGATTCTTAATGCACTCGTCTATTTAAAGGGCATGCATTCTAATTTTAATCACGATGCCATATAGAGTCTCTTTTCTAAAATGTCAATTCTAGTGCAGTGTATTTCTTTTCCAAATTTAATGAGAAATTAGTTGCAAGTTTGAGAGTTCAATACTTTGTATTTTCTTTTTATATTTTCAGCAGTATTTTTTGGTAGATTAGGGTAATCAGATTATCATTTTTATTGAAGTTTTCATATTTTTAAGCTACCTAGTTATAGGACAAAATTTTTTGAATGCAGAATTTTCTTACCATGACCAAAAAGTTAACATGGCATTAGAGCTATGAATATGAAACCTTCCAAGGTTTTTGTGGATGAAAAGGGGCTGCTGTCTATGAGAGGCAGTGGTTGGAGGTTTTCAGCAGGTGTGATGCTCCAGCTTTAGTGATTGAAGCTGATTTGTGCCTATGAGAGGCACAAGGACCTGCGATAGGTTTGTTAGGTATGTTGCCTAGGATCTTCCAGTGAGACTAAGGTTGATTTTAACTTGAGACGGACATTAATCCTTATTTGAGTGGAGACTTTGTGTAGGTGATCTTGTTTGTCTTGATAGATAATGTAAACACAACAAGATGGAGATTGGGATTCTAGTTTGGAGAAATCTAGTTGTGCACATGATCTGTGGTTTACATGGGTGTTCTATGGTTTTGCACATAGTTGCATGTAATGGTACCATGGTATTTTGTACCTACATGGATGGATATATGAGTTACATGCATGGATTCATCAATTGCATGTTGCATGTTGCAGATCCGTGGTGTTTAGAACTACATGAGTCAACTCCTTGCTTGCATGTCATTGCATGTTGTGGATTTTTGAGCCTGCATGGACGTGTATGTTGTATATTCCTTATCATTGGGGTCTACTTGCATTGATATGTTGTAGTTTTGTGATATTCCCTCATTTGAATTGCAATTTGGAGATTTCAAAGTCGTGGGTATATTGAATGTGTAATGGACTCAGATTTGCATTTGTAGTTTTGTAGATTTTATATCTAAATAAAATCTGTGGTTTTGTAGTAATGTGAAGAAATTATTTTTTGGAGTACAATTCTTGAGGGTTGTCCAAATAATAGACAATTACATATCTTCATGTATGTTTTGTACATGGTTAGAGGAGGTTGGTTTCAGCTTTCTTTGTGCAAGTGTGTTGGTACATGATCAATCACTCAACATTTTTGTGACGGTTCTTGTTGGGTTCCTAAATTGTGGTGTTTCCATGATGTGTATTTGTGGCATTTTGAATTTGGGTTTTCTCTGGATTTGATGTTCATGTTGTGGGAAGAATCTAAATGTTGTCTCTATTCATTTGTTGCCAATGGGCTGAATTTGCTTGGTTTTGTGTCTACATTGTTTTGGTGGATCCATGTTGCATTGTTTAGGGATTTGCGAGTTTTGTTGTTTTCTTTGGTTCTAGTAAGAGCACTAGCCATGCTTTCCATTGCCTTTGGAGATTGCATGTATTTTGGTTGTGGGTGCTATGTTTGTGTACTTGCATGTTACTTGGAAAACTTGGGTGTGGATCTTTGGAGTGATGATATCTTGTGTGTAGTAGGGCTTTGTTATAGATTGTTTGGATGCCATGGAGTTGTAGAATTTGGTTTGTTAGCTTTCTTTTGGCCTAAGTCATAGTATTCGCTGAATTCGGCCATGAAGTTTGAAATTCGGTGAACTTAAAAGAAAACCTAAAAAATCATTCTAGTTCAACCATAAATTCGTATGGATAAGGGCTTTAAGTTTTTTTAATTAAAATATAGTTTACAAAATGAGTCTTGAATCCAACATGCATGCACTTTTTCTTTGACCAATAGTTGTGGGCAATATACAATCGATTTGTCCGAGTGCCATGTGCTTTTGCTTCTAGGCCATCTCAATCGATTTGTCCGAGTGCCTTTTTTCTTTTACCAAACTCAAGGAATGAATGATTTCACATACTTTTCTTCTTTATACAATCTTCACTTTTTCTTCCCATGAAATGTATTAAAACTTTTCCCTTATTCTTTTATTTCTCCATGGACTTCAATTCAGTTATGTTTTCTTTCTTTTAAATTGGTCCATATTTAAATTGTCACCTTGTGACTTGCAATCCAAAGTAATCTATGGTAATTTTTTTTAAAACTATTTTCCCCTATTATGGTAATCTTGTTCTTATGCTTTTCATCAAGCATCTTTTCTTATTACTTCAACTTTTTCCTTGTTACATTTAACTTTATTTATGTTCTTTTCTTTTTGTTTAAAATAATGTTGATTTGTTTTTTAATTCTGTATAGTATTCAATATATTAAAACTTCATATTTTAAAATATTTAAATTAGATTGTTAATTATAAAATATTTATTATTTGTGTATTAATATTATTTAAATTAAATTTTAAACATCTTTATATTATAATAATATAATGTTTTTAAATTTACTATAATGTATTCAAAGTTAACATAATATCGTTTTATTTTTATGGCTTTATTATTTATATTTTCTAAAAAAATCAAATTTATAAAAGGCAAATTTAATCACAATTTTTAAATTTTTTTTTTTTTCCTTTGCTGAACTTCATCTGAATTTTATTGTTGCTGAACACGAACACGAACTTGAACCTTGTGACAGCTTTTGGCCTTCATGGTGCATTGGTGTCTTTAGCGCTAGAGAGACTAGGAGAAATGGATGGTTATACTTTTTACTTTTGGAGTAGTACTTTGGGTCACTTTCCATACTTGGTGACACTTGCAACAGTACTTTGGGTCACTTGCAGCAATACTTAGTGACACCTAGAGCAGCACTTTGGGTCATTTGCACGAGTACTTAAGTGGCACCAAGAGCAGTTGACTATGTTTTCATGAGATTCTATGGATCATGGTTCATTGGGAGCTTTCTGCATGAACATGGTTGCGTTTACTTGTCCTCTTAGTTTGGAGATGATGGTTCTACTTTTCCTTTTGGGAGCTCTTGGTATATCAGTTGAGTTCTTTTCCTTAGATTTTAGGAGCTGTTTAGATTTTAGGAGCTCTTGGTATATCAGTTGAGTTCTTTTCCTTAGATTTTAGGAGCTGTTTATCATGATGCCATGGGTAGTTTGGATCACTTTTAGTAGGAGATTTAGCAATGATGTGAATCTGTTGGTTGGAGAAAGATGATTTTCTGTTGAGAAGATGTAGATCATGATGTCATGAGGAGTTCTTGGATTCTATACTGATCATGGAGTAGAAGCTTTGACAGTGATTTAAGGTAGTATTTTTGTGTTGAGTATAATGATCATTTTGCTTTGAAGAGCTTCTGGATATTGCAGTGTTGCAATTGAAGTTCAGTTGACATGAGATGATTGGTTGATGCTAGATAGACTTGGGTGAGGTTGGATATCTCTTGTAGATTGAGTGTTGGAATGGTGAATCTCTCAATGAGGTTTCAACAGAAAGACTGAGGAGTCTTCTCTTGGAGCTGGATGTGAATTTAACATCAACTTGGTGAGGAGATAGTTCATAGAGAGAATTGGTTTGACTTTGAGCTTCATAGGAGGAACAATTTCGTACCCCCACTCATGATGACTTGGTGGAGAATGATTTGATAGGTATTGCCCAATTCGTTTTTTAGATGCATTTTGTTTTGTGCTTTGTTTTCTCATGAGAATGAGTTATGAATTTCGGTCGTTATTTTTGAGGCCTAGTTTGAGAAGTACATGACATGGTTCCTATTTTCCTTTGTCTCCTAATGTGTTTGGGTCAGTCTTGAGGACAGTTTTACGAGTATAGGGGATGGTTAGTCGCTTTGGACATATTCCTTGGTTGTGGGAATGGATGCTTATTTAACCCCCCTTAAGTTGAGAAGCCTACATCTCTTCAGATTCTTTGATCTATTGTTGTGTTTGATTGACCTTGGGGTTGAACGGTTAGATGTTGAGACGGTTTTTTTGTATAGGGTTTTGGAAGGGGATTTACTTGACACGTCCAGAGTACTTGTTGGTGTCGGCTGAAGGAAATGGTATGGTTTGCAGGATTTCTTTCCTTGGTTTATTGTTTCATTTCAGAGGTTCATTTCATTTTGGAGTTGGGATTTGTGTAGAGCTAATCACATCCCTATGTTTTTCAAACATGTTGGTGATCATTTACTGTTGTTGCACTTCTTGTTTTTAAGTAACAGAATGGACCATTGGGGCTCTTAATCTTAATCTGCCCATTAACTCAGGAAAATTGCTTCCCATGCTACCAACTTTTGGAAATGCCTGGGAAAGAGCTGAAGACTTTCAGATATGGTTCAAGCAGATTGCAAATGTTTCTGGCAGGTTATCAACCATCACTAGAAGTTACTAGCATGGAATTCTGGAACTCATTTTTTATTTTAAAAATAAAATATTTCCTTTAGAAATTAAACTGATTTCTAAAGCTAAGAAGTTTCTAACACGATTTCAAAGAGTTTGTTGAAGTTATTACTGTTCCTGATATCAGTCTCACTTGAACTCTCCATTTCTGTTGTTTTCTTAAGAAGTCTTACCTAAAGTTTTTACTATTTCCTGATCTATGGAATTCCAAGTACTCAGTTTTTTAAAGTTTTTGATATGACAGAGATATGTTATTTCATCCTAGATATTCCTTATAATTATAGCTTGTGATTTTTCTGATCTCTTATCAATCCAGGTGTTAGTACAATTGCTGGAGGCAAAACAACCAAATCTGGTCATTTCGACGGACCAAGTCAAGAGGCAAAGTTTTCTCCTGACTTTGATATCACTTTTGTACCCAGCATATGTGCTTTGCTAGTCTCTGACAGGGGAAACCGGATGATTCGTCAAATTAAATTACCACCCAGCGAATGCACTCAGCATTCTGGATTAGGTTTGCACTCACTTTTTTGAGTAGTTTTAAACCAATACATTGTTCCGTCTGGGTTTGTGCATTTTTACTCTATAAACACACGAAAAAGAATAGAAATTCTACAAGCAGACGAGAAAGCGGGTGATTGAGAGTCCATTATTAATTTATCAAATTTTTCATCCACATGTTAGTGCCAGTTATTCTAAATTTAGTCTTGTTACCTGGTGTGAACTTCTGATAAAAGTGGAGATAAAGAATAATAAATACTGCATGAGGGGAATGTAAATCTTCTTGTAGCTTATATCGTAGCTGTTGAATTATCCAACTTTACATCTTTCTTTGATACAGGAACACATTGGATAATACCAGTCACAACATCTTTGGTTTCTTTTCTCCTTGGTCTCATTGTCATGTTCTTTCTACGACCCTGTATTATAGCTCGAGTAAGTTGGTATATTAAAAAGAAAGCAAAATAAAGTACTTGCATGGACATGCCAGGAAAATAATTGTTTTTATATTTAAAAAACCCTAACATAAGTCTTCTCCTATATGAGATGTTCTATTTATTATATGAATATTGTCCAAAAAATCACTACTTCAATGGGATTGCTTAATATTGTTTGTACTTGATGTAGACAGGCAGGTTCAGTCTTTCAAAATCGAAACCAGATGCAGAACTCATCCCTAATGAGCATGGCGAAACAAGTGCTGATATGCTGCTTTATCATTCTAAGCGCAATTGTTAGGACTTGTCCATGTGAAGCTATAAGCAATTATTTCAGGGCAATAAAAGGAATGTGTTATCTCATGTATAGTGCTATTTTTGTGGGTAGGAGAACTCAGCATTTCAAAGAACAACAAACTTATCAGAAACCAGTTTGTCTGTTAGATAATGATATTGCACCTGAGAAACTTCCATGTGAAATAAAACCGTTAAGTAATCTGCCAGAAGATCTGATTAACTTGGACTCCAATTCGGAATCTTCTAGTTTTGAAATCTTTGATTCTTCAGTTATGAAAATAGTTGGAGAGAACACAATTCCGAAACCCACACCCAAAACTCTAGAAGAGCACATGCATGAAAATATTTCAGATTTTCAGTCGGGCGAAACGTTGAGAGTAAGAAGTAACACAAGGATGGCCGATCAAAGAAGAGTTCAAAACAGATTTTGAAATTTTAGTGAATTTAGGTTGATTAATGATTTATAAATGAAGCATAAGATCTCATATTTACGAGTCTTTACAGTCGAGTGGATAACTAAACTAATTGATTTGTATCCTCTTCAAGTGTTTTGTTAATTTTTTCGTAGTGTTGTTTATATATGTAATGGTGAATTTGCATACTCATGCCAATTGTCATTTGGGGTCCATTTTGATGGAATGATTTATTATAATTATATAATGATAAGGGGCATGCTCTATTTGTTCTTATTTACACACATTTTTATACATCTGACCCCATTCTTATTTACACTTATTTCCACAGATTCATCTTATTGTCAACCTAGAATCTGTACATATGTTTTTGCTCTTGAGATTTGTATTTTCTTGTGTTGGGGTTTGATCTTGAGGGGTTGAGATTTACCCCACATTCTTTTAAAAAAAAATTTTAAACACTCAACTCTTGCCTTTTTCTATTAGTTGTTGGGAGTTGACTTGGTACACATTTATGTGACTAGTTGTAGTGTCTTTGTATTTAAAGACATTCTTTTGTGCAATTAAACATATGGAGGAACCTTCAGTTATCAACAAACAATCATTTTAAGAACACTTGGATTTGGAGCTTAAAAAGAATCCATTACATCAAAATCTACATATAGGCCATTTTGCATGCTTGTGCATGTTGTCTTTAAATATTCACCCAAGATTGTAAAATTGATCTATTAAGGAAATTGAACTAGGAGAACTTGCCCCTAGTGATTTGACAACTCCCTCAAAGGTATTCCATTATACTATCATCCTTATACATATTCAAATATTATAGATGATAACAAATTAGGTAGTAGAAGCCTACTATTTGCTAGATTAGATCTGCACACAAGAGGACAATCTCTCTTGCTTGGGATTGACCTTAAGTCACTTAAGATTTTGACCTATAGGAACTTTGAGTCTGTTTTGATTCCATTTTAAGATAGTGAGCACATTGAGGGTAATATCTTCTAGACATTTGTGAATTGACATTATCTTTAGCTTACATATTTTTGACATCAAATTAAGAGCTAGGTGCACATATCCTTCTCATTTAATTTTAGAATATTTATTTCTAACTTGCAACTCTTAGCTCTTTTTACTCATTAACTACACCGAGGTTAGTTTTTGTATGATTGTATGCATTTATTTAAGTAACCTAGATTTATATAAAAGAGATCATATTCTCTTACATTTTTGGTGAACTTGACATTCATAAACCGTAGTGCTTTACTCTAGGGTTTATCCCTCTTTTCCATTAGGGTTTTAAAATCTATATTCTTTGGTACTTAATCACTTTTTAAATTTTATTAGGGTTATGTTCCTATTTATTGATACTTCATTGCTATATCTTTCCTCCTAAGGTTGGGGTTTCATTGTGTAACCTCATTTTTGTCCATCTTACCCACTCTTGGATTCCTCTTTAGGTTTCACTTTTAGATCTAATATATCATTGATTTTTAAATCTCTGAGTGACTTTGATTACCAAATATTTCAGCCTCTCATAGCCATATTGCTTCATTCAATGCCATAAACCACTTGGGACCTAATCTTATGATAATAAAGTGTCTTTAGATGCTTGTGTTGAGAACAATTTGGATGGGCAACAAGATTATGATCAAGCACATTTGGCTAAGAAAGATTATTCACTTATTGCACAAGAACTCATTTATGCATTCATTCAAGTTGAATCTCTTCATTAGTTGGTTATACTCCCTTTACCATACCTATCTCTTGTGCCTACATACCCTCTAATGTTCAACTTACATCCTATCCTTTTACTCATCCTATGCCTTCCACCATGTGTCCCATAAGATGCCTTCACACTATTCCTCCATTTCATCCCATGACCAACCCACCTTATAATGTGGTTCATCCATTCATGGTTGTGTTTAACCATTACCTCACAACCTCATTACACTCCTTCCATTGTTTAACATGCTCATAATACTACCCTTGTGTTGACTTACAATAAATGGCTAATTATAAGAAGTAAATCAATGACAAGAAGAAAAATTCATTACATAGAATCCTCCACATTGCCTACCATTCAAATGTGGTTTTTTACATATTTGTTGCATGTAGAACTTGTGGCACTTATACTTGATAATGGAAAATGAGATCAAAAAAATGTTTATTTAAAAGCTTTTACTATTGCATCTATGTATTTTACATATGATGATAAGATCTTAGCTAAAGCATTTCCATAGACTCTAAGAGAGTATGAAATCTAATTGTTATAATATTTACTTGTAGATTCTATATACATTGTTTTGATGAATTAACTGTTGCAAGTATGCAGGTGTTGTCATTGATGTTAACAGGTTGTTTATTGGTTAGTGTTGTCATTGATGTCAACTATGTGTTAAGGAGTGTTGAGATGTATAGTTGCAGGTTGTGCATGTATAGTTGAGATGTTGAAGAAGTGTTGAGAGTACATGGAGCTATCTTTATGTTGCAATGTTTGGAGCTATGTTGGAACAATGTAACGTGTTGAGATGATGTCTTTGGTACTTGGTTCTCAAGTGTTTTTTGAGAAAAGTTTGATAGACAGAGAAAACATTGTTGTGCAAGTATTCAAAATGTGCTTTGGTATTGTGCTTCGTGTTTCTTCTATGTTGAGGCTATTCCTGTGCAGATCTAATAGGTTATTTGAGGTTGTTAGTAGGTATTATATTCATAATTATGGTTTCTGGATCGTTGTACAGTGCAAGATATTTTCACCATTATGTGAACTAGTTTTTTAGTGATATTTTATGTGGCCTAGGAGAAATGTATTTGCTCCGCATTTCTTTGTAGTATAGCTTCAGGTTGTGTGGATTTGGGAAGTAGCTTATAATGTTTGTATCTTTCATAATTCAAGGTTTCACTTGGTTTGGTACAGTACAATGTGTTTCATACGTCAGTGTGTGAATAAGGTTTACCAGTTGTTCTCAGCTTAAGTATTTGTTTGATGCGAGTTTGGATGAAGTGTTTGATGGGTCTCAAGTGGTTCAAAGATTAGTCTAGATCATGATCAAGTGAATTTTGTTGTTTGAAAGTTTCAGATTGATTTAAGGAAGCGTGTACTTAATAATTATGGTGTTTAGCACAAGTATTGGACGACCTTGTGTTAATGCCACATGCAAGGCTTGAGAAAGTGTGTTGTGATGTGTTAGGATTTATTTAGGTCCTAATTAAGGACTTATATGGGTCACCTTCATTCCTATCTATCGCGAGAATGTTTAGGTGTCGACCTAATTTGAATTTGTAAGTATAATAGATAGTTGTCGATCTTGGAGAAGGTTTTCAAGGTTGAGGTTGATATAAATAAGAGTAATGTTTTTTGTGAGATGCAAGAGATAAACAAGATAGATGCAATATCAATGCGAGTGTTGTGTGTGATGCGAATTTGAGTAGAGCAGTGTGAAATTCAAAGTATTGGATTCTTGAAGGTAGTGAGTTGAAGGTGTTTGAAATTTTTCATGCAAGACTGTGAGATTGTTGGAACTTTTGTGGTGGATTCCTTGTTGCATTGAGAAGTTCTTTGTGTAACATTTCTCTCATATCTTCTTGTGTTCTTTCTATGGCATTGAGCCTTGGCTGTGAGATTTTTTTGATAGTGTCTTATTTTGGCAGTGAACCCTTGTACCTATTTTGCAATTACTTATATTGTGAGTTAATCCTCACCGTGGTTTTTGCTTCATTGGGTTTTTCACGTAAATCTGTTGTTCTCTTGTGTATGGTGTTGTTATTTTAGTTTTTGTTATTTGCATTTCATGTTTAATCACTTTAATAGAATAAGGGTTTAAGAATGTATGTGGATCTGATTATTGTTGAGGGTTTTGATGTTTTAATTTGTTACAACTAATTCACCCCCCCTCTTAGTTGTCTTGTTCATTCAACAATTGGTATTAGAGCAAGGTTCTTTGGAGAAGAGCTTAACCACTTAAGGTAGATCTGTGATGGTGAAATAAATTGATTACACCAGATTTGATGGAACAAATTATGCATTTTTGAAGTCAAAGATGGAAGGATATTTGGCATGTCAAGGATTTGAGATTTACAAGGCTTATAAGAATACATATACTCCACTTGCAAATAGTCCAAACACAAGTGATGAGACCAAGGAACATGAGGTAAATGCTAAAGCAAAATTTATCATTGTGAATAGTCTTTCAAATTTTGAATTGGTTAAATTTATGAATCTTAAGATTGCTAAAGAAGTTTGGGATAAGCTTGAGAGTATTTATGAAGGGGATGCCAAGGCTAAACAAGCAAAGTTGCAGAATCTGAAGGCACAATTTGAGTCTATGTGAATGTCTGAAGATGAAACAATTTCAACTTACATGCAGAGGGTTGATGAACTGGTAAGTGTTATGAGAGGTCTTGGTGCACAAGTTAAAGAACCTAGGGTGGTAAAGAAAGTTCTTAGAAATCTTCTTGATTCATATAGTGAAAAGGTATCTACTATTGAGGAAGTTACAAATTTCAATACTTATTCTAGAGATCAATTGATTGGTACACCAACTTCATTTGAAATGAGAAA
This sequence comes from Sequoia sempervirens, assembly GCA_007258455.2. Lineage (NCBI taxonomy): Eukaryota > Viridiplantae > Streptophyta > Pinopsida > Cupressales > Cupressaceae > Sequoia > Sequoia sempervirens. The sequence continues at coordinate 105,829 of VDFB02017231.1, forward strand.
GTTTGGTTTGAAAAATGGTACAGAAGTGGAGACTACTTTTAAGGTTGGAAAATCATAAAAGATTGAATATTCAAATGGAGAAGACCTTGATGATGTGGAAACTAACTTTGTAAGAAGAATGAAAAAGGAAACTGGTAAGTATAAAGGTAAACTAGCTTTCAAATGTTTTAGTTGTGGTAAAATAGGTCATTATGCTTCAAGATGTCCAAAAAAAGCAATAAACAATAAGAGTAAGGAGAACAAAGGAAACATGATTAAAAGAGCTTACTATGTTAGAGAAGATGTTGGTATTTCTGATGATGAATATGATTATGAAGATTTTGATGATAATGAATGCTTGTTCTTGGCGATAAAAGAAGAATCTAGTTTTGCTAACTTTGAAAATTGTGCAAAGGAAAGTGTTCTGAAGAAGAAGGATAAGATTGAAGTGTAACAAACTACATATTACAAGGAGTTACCATGCATTATTCACCAAATAGTAAATAATTGAAAAAATAGGTGAAAGGAGATACACTTTTTTTTTTTAAATATGGAACATGCTCTACATAATTGTTACCATATAGATATAACAAAACATTCAACATATAAAGATAATAAATATTATTCTTGAGCTGATGAATCCTTCCTTAATATAATCTCGGATATCCAATGTTTAGTTCACCTATAGAATTCATTTCTAAGAATGTGAAGACTCACTAAATAATAACTCCAAACACCAAGTTATAAAGTTGGGTTCACAAAATGTCATACGAGATAATGGGGTATATGATATGTAATGTCATCAATAATTCAAGTAATGGAATATCATGTTCAATCCCAAAATTCCATTAAAAATTCAGCATATTACATTATTTAATCTTATTTGACTCAATAAAGAAAAATACCCTTTCCTCCTTGTCACATCTCTAGCACTTGAACCATATCCTCCACTATGAATTTATATATATAATAGACTATATTAAAGGTTTACATAAAACTATCCTTTCACTTTTATTTTCATAAAAGATAACAATCAAATTCTATTATAGTACTTTTATTTCCATCTGAGCTTATTTCCATCATCTGAGACAAACAAAATTACATCTTTTCTTCAAGGAATTAACAAGTTAAATAAGAGAACATGCCTGTGCAAGTGATGCTAATCTACACTCTTTCACTCGAATGCCAATGCCAAGCTTCTGGAAAGGAAATTAACTAATAGTCTCCTCTATTCTTCTAATGGTTTCCCTTTCTAAGACCGAAAGCTTTTGCCTATATGTAACATAGAAGGTATAATACTCCACTACTAAGCTTTTTTCCACTAAGATATAAGATAGCCAATAGCAGATCCTTAAAAATATGAAAACTCAAATGTTGCAAAGGAGATAGGGAAAACAACAAGACCAAATTGTATGAAACATAATTGTAGACATCAAAAAATTGCCCTCTTACAACACCTGTCTCGGCATTACATCATTTAAGCATCTTGTAGCATGCTTTGCCCTAGGTACCCATGTCATCATCTATTTAATTAAATTCATATTCATAATCCATCCATTTCTCTAATGTCAATTAAATAATTTATATTAATTAATTAATTAATTCATAATCCATCTATTTCTCTAGTGTTAATTAAATAATTTATATTATTTAATTAATTAATTCATAATCTATCCATTTCTCTTAATGTTAATTAAATAATTTATATTATTTAATTAATGAAATCATAAATTCAATGTTAATTAAATAAATCAAGTATTTATTTAATTAATAAAATCTAAAAAGGATATTCTCGCTTTCTTTCCAAAATTGAAATTCATGTGTATCTAATTAATTTATTTAATTAGATAATTCATCAATTATCCTTCTCATCTTTTTCAAGATTTATTTCCTTTAAAACAAGAATGAAATCTTTCTATCTTTTTTTGACATCTTATCTCATCTCGTTGTATTTCCTCTTTTGTCAAAAATCAAATCCTTATTGAATCTTGTCGAATCTTATCTTCGTCAACATCACAGCTCTATAAATACAGCCTCTCACAATACATTTAGGGGAGATTCACCTAGCATCCAAACTCTGTCAAAATTAGTCTTCCATCTCTATCCATCATTTTCTTCATTGGTCATTTTCGTCATCAAGTCGTTATGCTGCAAGAATGAGCATCCAACACTCCTCTATTGTCAACCCTTCAAAATCTTGCATTCTCATGCAGGTGGAGAAGAGAAATGGAGATAAATCGAGTTAGTGTGGAGATCGGTTTGCATTTGTGCTTCTTATTGTGATTTTCGTGTTGTTTGGTACTCTATTGTGCTTGATAGGATTTAATTAATTTATTGTTTTCAACTCTAAATCTAATTGATTTTTCCCTATCTACATTTGGTGAACCCGATGTGAATCATGCTCCAAGGATCTAATCATTATTTAATGCAGGTTTTGTTTGTTACAAAAATTTGCATGTTTTAACCCTCGCTTTGTCGAGTTTTGGAAGTGCATTGTTGCAGGATTTGAAGCAATTTTGGCAGATGGAACTACGTGCACCTTTTGTTTTGAATATGGATTTGAAATTGTAAATTTCTCACAACTTGCATGTCTATTCTAAGCATTATTTTGTCAAGTTTTGGGTGATCAAGTTTTTGCATGTCTATCCCAAGCCTCGGTGTTATCAACTGGTTTCTTTTGCATACTTTTCTTACCATAGGGTTGATGATATTACCCGTTGGGCCATAGCCTCCACTATTCCATTTACCACCATTCCCAGTCGCCACCGTATATCTCCCGTCAACACATTATCTTCTCATCATAGTCAAGATCGAATTTGTCACCTTCACTTGGTTTAGTCTTCTACTGTCTATCCAAGAGTTGATCGCCATCATCATGACCCCACTCTACCATCTTTAAATGGCCCTAAGTTTCGCCTCTATCAAACCTCTCCTCCACCCTTTCAACTGTTGCTTCCTACCAGTCAACTCTCATTTACCTTGTCGAACAAATCTGTCACAGTTTTAAAACCTCGTCGAAGTCGCTTGTCAGTAATATTGAATCTGATCAGAGCTTGTTCATGGATCCTATGCAGTCTGGTCACCCCCTGAACTTCACCCATTGCCCATTGCTAAACCTTTACTTTGCTGTCATACCACATTCTACCGCCGCTGCTATCGTCTCTTCCCTCGGTCACCTATTTAAAACCTCAAGTTGACACTTTCAATATGTTTTTTTGGACTTTGGATATTTTGTTGCAAGTTTGTCACAATTTCGAGGAGGATCTCAGTAAGTGTCACAAATGTTGACTGAGTATTAAAACCTTGGTTGAGTTTTGGTGATTTATCATTTGCATCTACGTGAGTTTTGAGAGTGAATTGGACTAGGATTTTACATCATTGCCCTGGTCAAGGTACACATAAGGCCAAGGGTATATTGTAGGCGGCACAAGAGCTGGTATAAACATCCATTGACTGTTCAAGGTTACTCCACCAGTCATCGACATTCAATCCCTGAATGCCCTGGTACTCATCATCCATCGACAAGTTTGAGCTTGAGGTTAGAAATTTCTGTGTCATCATTGGTCGCCATATTCTAACCCTGCACAGTTCGCACCTAGTTCATTGTCATCTTCCATAAGGCGTACTGATCTAGGAAAATCGTTCTTTGTTCGTGGCATATTTAAGCTTGTACAATCTATTGACACTAGCATCTTGACTAAGAAACGATCTCAGAAAATGATTTGTACCAATCACCATACAATGTCTAATCAGTGATTACTTAGATTAGTTGTTGATTTGGATTTTAGTTTTTTGATTTTTGATTTTAGTTTTAGTATTAATTTAGATTTTAAATTTTTTATTTAGCTTTTTTAGATTTCAATTAGATTTAATTTAGATTTTAACTTAGATTTTAAATTAGATTTAATTTAGATTTTAACTTAGATTTTAAATTAGATTTAAATTAGATTTTTAATTAGAGTTAATCTTAATTTAGATTTAACCTTTTAAGATTTAATTTTAAATTTAAATTACTACTAATTTAATTTAGAATATTTCTAATTTAGATTTTTAGTTACAACTTTAGTTTAGATTTTACGTTTCCTTAGGTTTTAATTTAATTTAAGGTTTTGCATTTAGCTTTCTTTTTAATTTTCTAAATTAGTTTAGTTTCTAATTTTTAACTTAGATTTTAATATTTTTTTATTTAGTTAGATTTTTAACATATTGCATGTTTTTAACCTAATCTCATCTTTGGCTTGCATTTGTGTTTCTTCTGGTCTTGGTGACTTGTCAGTGAATCACATGGAGCTGGAAAAACATTGGCATCGTCACACACATCAAATTGGAAAGCGAAAATAACCAGGTGCACACATTCCATCTTTAATCTCTTAATCTTGTTTGTCACACATTTCAATTTGGGCTCTTAAAACAAATCTTGTCTTCAATCACATATTGAAAATAAGATCTAAAATTAACCACTGTCTTCCTACACATCTTGATTTGGGGTTAAATAGAACATGTGCTTAAACTATTTTACACACATTTCATTTCTAATCTAAGGAAAGTTAATCATTGTGAGTGTGAATCAAGTGTGTGTGTCCTCCAAAGCACCGCACTTGGTTTGCTTTTGTCATACCCTTTGTAGGAGGCCTGCTTGGAGCACACACCCCTCCAAGGGACGACCTCAATCGAGTGTGAATCCAAAGACATGCTCCTTTGGGAGTTGAAATCTTGTCACTCTGAGCTAAGCCCCAAAGAAATTTATACCTTTGGGAAGTGAAGGTGAAGGGCGGGTTACCCCTTTCTCCTAGCTTATTGGCAGGATTTTTCTTTCAAATTATCCTTAGCCAGCCTTGTGTAGCCTAGCTTGAGACCTAATTGGCCATACCCCACTTGACTAGTCATAGGGCTTGTTGATGTGTATTCCATGTGTGATTGTTTAATAATCATCATTACATTCTTCAGATTTCAAAATTCAAACTTGCTTATGTGTCTTGCATGAGTGATTTATGTGTGTACATGTGTGATCATTCATTTAAACATTGCCAAATCAAGCTAAACACCAAACACATAAAGACAAGTCACTCTACACATTCTTCCAACACATTCACATCCTATCCATTTCATCCTAGTCAATCCAGTCATCCAATCTTATCATTCCACATCATCACCATCACCAACCTAGTCCTAGTCACCACTTGTCAAAATGGTCATAATCATAAACAAGCCCAATCCTAATCATAATCCAAGGGGGCTATCCCTCTAGGCCAAATCGTGAGACAAAACCTAAGCCCAAGATCATAATTCAAGGAGTCCCTTTCTATAGTTCAAATAATGAAACAAAACCAAAACCTAAAATCATACTTTGAGGGGCTCCTCCTACCACCTCTAATGATGACATGAACTATGTTGCATACTTTGAAGAACAAATCGATATGCAAGAGCTTACACACATGTGTGACACCATGCCCCATTCGAACACAAAGCCCTAGCATCCCAACTTCAAAACCTCCTTCAAAAACTTCACCAAATACCCCAACCCCTAGACCACCAAACCATACAAAGCTTTCAAACCCTCTTCCAAAATTTTCAACAAATTAAATCACCTAAAATCCAACACCTCCTAGCTCAAGCCAATCAATTCATTGCCACTTGTCAAATCCAGCAACCACAACGTCATCCCCTATCCATTCATTATCACCCTTGCACCTCATACCAATCTAATCCATCCACTTCTTCACATGTCAATGCCACATCAACCTATCAAGCCACATCACGACAAACAAATGTGACTCTAAGTTCTACCTTGCAACAAGCCCAAACTTCCTCATGTTCTAATGCAACCATTGACAAGGGGAATACCAATCTAGCACATGCACCCTAGATAACTTTATCATACCATCATCCAATCAAAATCAAAACCCTAAGCCAACACCTTCCACCCCTACACCTCCAAAGGATGTGACCCAAGGGCTACGAGCAAGGAGTCAACTGTTGCCATGTCATTCAACACATATACCTGAACATACAAAATAATCCTCAAACATCATGCCAAGTCCTTCAAGCCAACCATGTCATCCACAACCCCTTGAGCCAATTCCAGAGTCTCCCCTCGTAAGTCCAAGTCATCCTCTATCATTCTCCTATGTTGTTGACCATCAAGAACATGACAAGTCTCTCCATGAGAAATCCCCTTCCACCTCCATTCAATAAGTCATGAGGTATTTCAAGAGCACAATCCTAAACATGCGGAAACATTACCCCCTCATCCACATAAAGATCAACACCCTCCCGATGATTCCATTCATAACATACCTAATACAATTTATGATCAATCTTCCATCTTTGATCAAGACCCCTTTTATGATCAAGAAGACCATGATGATCCTCTTAGCCAACTTTATGCATTCCATGGCCAAGAGCTTTCCACCTCACCCATCCATGATTCACAAACATCCACTTCCCATGATGAGATAATTTCCTCCCAAGCACACATAGAAGATCAAACAAATACCTTGGATCTAAGTGAGCACAATGCTAATCAAGATCCTAATGATCCTCCATCACCCACTATGGACCCCATTGCAATTCCTCCATCCTATCCTATTGGTCTCTCCACCCTCATTCATGAATGTTCCTCCTTAGAACAAAAACAACCATTATCTTCTCCATCCAATAAGGAACTCATGTCTAGTGTTTCACCTACACCTAGTCCCATTATCCATTGCACACTCCAAAACATGAACCACCAAGGTAAATTTCTAGACCTTCATGAACAAGGTATTTTGGATCCCATCCATGTCAAAGTCCCTCCACGCTCTTATGGCCTTGGACATACACCCCAAGGACAACAACCTAAAGATGTTGGTACTTCCTCCATGCATCCCAAGTCCACCTCCTTTCATCATAAAGCCTATCGTATCCCTAAAACATATGTTGCGACCCCCCCTCCATCATCCTACAAATGTCAAAAGCATGTGACCATACACCTTCCACCATCAACTCTACCACCATTACTTCCAACTCCTAATATCCCTCCATCCACTTTACCATCATTACTCCCAACACCTAATATTCCTACCATCCAATCCTCTTATCCATCTACCAATAAATCCTCTAAACACCTTAATCATGACCAATCAATGCACACATTGTCTAAACATAAAGCTTCCACTCATTCCACCAAACCAAAGGGATTCCAAAATAAAAATTTGGATGCCTCTACACATAAAGTCAAAAATTCTAAAGGTCCTAATGCCTTAGCATACAATTGCACGAAGTCAAAGCCAAAAAAGTTATATAAGCCCATACCTCAAAAAGTAAAGGCCAAAACTAAAATGGTTTGGGTACCTAAGAAAAAATAAATCAAGTCAAACGAGGCATCCACATCACAAAAATCCCAACCATCCACTTCCACCCCACATTCCCACTCTATTCAAGAATCTCAAATTCCTAAAACCCACAAGCCAAATAAAAGTCATAAAAATACTAAGTCTATGTGGGTACCAAAATCACTACATCCACCATCTCCTAAGCAAACATCTCCATTGCTTCCTACACCCCATCCACATCAAAAGCTTCAACGTTTATCATAGTGTGTGCAACCATTGGTCATGATTCCCTTCCATTTCACAACAATTCCACATACCTCCATCTCCTCATCCTTCACACATTATCCTACATATCTCCCCCACCAGCTTTCTATGGTCCATGCTTTTGGCTAAGCCTCCCCATTCATCTTTTGCATAAGTCCCATATAAACCCTATCATCTTCCCTACACAATCCATATCATAATCCACTATTTTCCTCCATAATCTACATCATAATCTATCATCTACCTACTCCATCTCCCTTTCATGTCATTTCTTACCAACATCTATGAGCATAATGAAATTTGACATGGTCTATGCAATGGCATCCATCTAGTGGGACTATCACCTTTCACGGAACTAGACACTTGAGTTCCTCCTATCCATATTCCCCTTCTCCTAGTCAAAAAGTCAAAAAGTCAAAAAAATAAAAAAATAAAAGAAAAAAGCAAAAAAAAAGTAAAGAGAAATCCCTTCGTCCAATGGTGAAAACTTGGTAAACAGGCACCCTAGATAGGTACCATGATGAAAACCTGACAAACAGGTGTCATGTGTAGGTTGATCTTCTATGTCACTTATACTTGGGGGCACAATGTCTTATCTATCCAACCTATCATTCATGTCATATAATTTCCATCCTACCTATCATCTTTAGCCATCATACATACCTACCATATTGAGTACATTCATCCACCCTTCTCCTTTTGATCTTAATGAAGATATAGGGGTAAAATGTTGAAACATGCTTTGGATATCTATTGGCATACCTAATCCTATCTAAACCAATCATATCATTATCCTATTGTCATAAGCTTTGTGCTAAAAAATCCTAAGTATTGTACCTAGAATGGGGCATGTTATTCCTATGCGACATAATCTTTGGAGATCACATCCTTGCTCTCTTATGATGCATACATCCATACCATCCATCCATATATCATGAGCCTTTTTCCCATCACCCACCCCTTCATCCATCAATCTCACTTATCTCCTTGCACCTAGACTTGGTTTTCCCCTTGTCATTGGTCTCTAGCAAAAAGGCTACTCAAATTTTCATCCTTTGACACATCAAAACATCTCAAAAATCCAAAAAAAACAAAACATCTCAAAAATCCAAAAAAAAACAAAACATCTCAAAAATCCAAAAAAATCAAAACATCTCAAAAATCCACAAATATCAAAATATCCCCAAAAATACCAAAAAAATCAAATAGCCAACAAAAATCCAAGCAATAATCCAAATGCAAGTCAGTCCTTAATCCATACCAATCAAGTTGGTCAATCTTGTCAAATTATCCAATCACATCCTTTGGTCTTGATCCTAATCTTGTCATAAATCATATCAACCAATCAATCAATCAATTATAATCATCCTTGTGTTGCTCTAGGGATATGTCACTCCCCACAATGACAACACTATCATCATCATCATCAATCAATCAATCAATCAACGGTTTACAACTTGACAAGGGCAATTCCTTGTTTGTTTTTGTATCATTTGTGCATGCTTGCTTGCTTGCTTGTGTGTGTTTTCATTTTTATCTTTTATTTGTATTAAATCCATATCTTTCCAGCTAATATTCATATCTTGTGTATGTTGGAGTAGCTTTTTGCACTATCCTTTGCATCTAAGGTCATATCATACCTTTTTTGCATTAGGACTTTAATGCTCTAAGTCTACTTCCTCATACGTCTAGACAAGGTTGTATTATGCTGGGGCACAAGACACATTGTCACCTTGGTCCTTATATCTTGGTGCATAACGTCTAGTGCTATATCAAACATCATGGTTGCTCACCTTCATTGCAACATAACGTATCATTCCTCTCCTTCATCCACTTTCTATCTTGCATCATCTTATCTATCCTTATCATTTCATTTCGAGAGCCTACCCGTGTTTGTTCAACCCACCTATCCTCTCGAGGGGGCATCATCATTCCATCATCATCCTATCTTTATATCATCATCCATTTTCCTCTATCCATACCTTAACTTCTTTTAAATGGTGTTACTCGACACAAATCTCATCATCTCGAACATCATCTCAAAGAGGGGCAAAATGTAGACATCAAAAAATTGTCCTCTTACAAAACCTATTTGGCATTACATTATTTAGGCATCTTGTAGCATGCTTTGCCCTAGGTACCCATGTCATCATCTATTTAATTAAATAAATTTTATTTTTTTAATTAAATTCATATTCATAATCCATCCAGTTCTCTAATGTTAATTAAATAATTTATATTATTTAATTAATTAATTCATAATCCATCCATTTCTCTAGTGTTAATTAAAATTTATATTATTTAATTAATTAATTCATAATCTATCCATTCCTCTTAATGTTAATTAAATAATTTATATTATTTAATTAATGAAATCATAAATTCAACGTTAATTAAATAAATCAAGTATTTATTTAATTAATAAAATCTAAAAAGGATATTCTTGCTTTCTTTCCAAAATTGAAACTCATGTGTATCTAATTAATTTATTTAATTAGATAATTCATCAATTATCCTTCTCGTCTTTTTCAAGATTTATTTCCTTTAAAACAAGAAATGAAATCTTTCTATCTTTTTTTGACATCTTATCTCATCTCGTTGTATTTCCTCTTTTGTCAAAAATCAAATCCTTATTGAATCTTGTCGAATCTTATCTTCGTCAACATCACAGCTCTATAAATACGGCCTCTCACAATACATTTAGGGGAGATTCACCTAGCATCCAGACTCTGACCAAATCAGTCTTCCATCTCTATCCATCATTTTCTTCATTGGTCATTTTCGTCATCAAGTCATTATGCTGCAAGAATGAGCATCCAACACTCCTCTATTTTCAACCCTTCAAAATCTTGCATTCTCATGCAGGTGGAGAAGAGCAATGGAGATAAATCGAGTTAGCGCGGAGATCGGTTTGCATTTGTGCTTCTTATTGTGATTTTTGTGTTGTTTCGTACTCTATTGTGCTTGATAGGATTTAATTAATTTATTGTTTTCAACTCTAAATCTGATTGATTTTTCCCTATCTACAATAATCATCACATAGAACACAAAGGAATCATAACATAGTATTTTCATGAGTGGAAAACCCTCATAGGGATAAAAATCACTCAGTAAAATGCCTCATTGGCTTAACCAAAATCCACTAATTATAGAGCCTCACTGGCTACTATTTTTGCCTCACTGGCAAAATAGAGCCTCATTAGCTTTTTCATGTTACTACAGCCTCACTGACATTCATGGTAGTAACTTCCTCACTGGAAAAAAAAAACATTTCTCATCAAATAATATTGTTAACAACAATGCAGAGTAACACCTCTATTTCACTAAATAACACTTCTTGTTTGTCTCATTTATAACTGGAGACACAAAAACCTGAATGTATAAACAAGTCCAATCTACACTTAAAGTGCACACTCATTGCTCATTACAAATTTTCTCATCAACTACTTACAACAAGATAACAACATTAAATGCAATTCATATAATATGGCTATGTGATATAAGCAGGGTAATCAACCAATAGAATAACATTGCCTAAGATAATTTTATAAACTTTAAAGTTGCTCATAACTGTGCTCAAAATTGAATGAACCACCATATGGTGATAACTGCCAGAATAATATATGTCATCAAAGATTCCAATGCAAGATACATGCCAATGTCTGTTAGATCAAAACACCAACTATCAAGAAAGAAAAACCTCGACAGAACAAAGTGAGTTCCCAAAACCACATTTAACCAACCTTTGAGACTATTGAAAGAAACAATAATGGTAAGGTCGAGATACTAGTCGACTGCCACAAAGTCACAAAAAAAGACTTTGACAAAGATAAACTCTAGTTTGTGTAGACTTTAAACATTGAACACAATAAATATTCATACATAAGGATTATCTACATTGGCTCCTTTACACAAAAAATAGATCAAGACTTGAGCTAGGGTTTACATATAAAATAAATGCCCCAAACTTTTATGCCATGTTTTGTCAAGACTGAAGAAAAGCTTCAAAGAAAGAACTTTGATAGAGAGATTGACACAATAGAAAACCTTGAAGATAGAGAAATATTGAGTGTCATAGCCTTTGAGAGAACAATAGGGAAATAAATCAATAATGCCTTAGCAAGGTCACAATAATGTGCAAATAATGGTCAAAAGACCTTCAAGAAACTGACCAAAAACCCTTATATAGTACCATTTTCACAAGCTTAGATACCGACTTTGACTTGATAAATAATAACATTGCACAAGGGCTTCTTGAACCTTGAAACAATATTGATAAAAAAAAATTATAAATAAAACCCTTGTGATTACAAAGAATGTAACAAAAAATAAACCAAGATTCAAAGAAAGATGATACTAGGAGATTGCATATGGTAGCTGTCAATCTTGAAGAAACTGAAACCACAGTCTTTTCTTGGAACCAATTTTTAGTAGTCACAATAAAACCATGAGCATTGTCAATTCATCGATGCAATGATGATGTTGAACCGTAATCAGTGTCTAAGCTTCATAAACAAGCTTGAGAGCATTCTTCATAATAATAAGTGAAACAATATAATATGTGTAATAATTTTCCTGAATGTGGCCATAAATCGACCTTAACAAATGAAAAGATAATGAACACTACAAAACCCATGTAAAAATGACAAGTTCTCAACTCTTAGACTTTGTAACAAAAGCCATTTATAGATTATACAAACATATACACAAAACCTTACTAGGGTTTAAACTAAAACGAGTTACCATTTGAATGAATTGTAATCTAGCAAATGAAGTTGATGTCACTTGTTGAAATTGAAACCCAATTGCTTGAAAACCATTCCACTACATTTTCCAGCCGCCATACCACCATTGTTCATTTCTCCATCCACCCCCCCTTGATTGTCCAACTATGCCTTGTATTTTTGCAAAAATGATAACCTTTTTAGGGAAAAATGATAACCGACTATTGTATCAACATTCTTCTTCATATCTTTCTTATTTTTCATCAATTTTCTTTTTATAAAACATCATAATGACCAATGCTTTATGTCAGTCTAAACCTCAAGTGCACACAATGTTAAGTCAAGGTCTCATGAATTAATGTTTGTCTTAATAATTTAACAATGCTAATTCATAGTCACCAAATATCAAACCAATGATGTCTCATACCTTTCATAAATGTACCAAGGTAAAGAACCCAAACTTGATATCAATGCACAAGGCAACAATATCTTATACCTCGTATGGAAAAACCAAGCACCAAGAAATTTGTTGCCACAGTAAATATAGAACCATTGTTAGATCAAAATATAAAAGCTGTAAACAAAGCATTGCCAAAATAAGTCATGATGACCACCATAGTATAGTAAATTGTCAAAACATATATGCCAACCATGAATATCACTACCATATCATAAAATGATGGAATATTCACTATATATCCATGATGTAGAAACATTAAAATAACCACATAAATGCATCACATATACACTAATAACTCAATCATCATCTCAAATTCACATTGAATTACAAATACATTTCATCTAATCATTCAACTTGTCAATCATTTAATCTCATAAATTCACATTGCATTCAAGTTAAAGTGAATAGTAAATAGTAATTCAGGGATGGGTTGTAACATGAAGGTACTTTGGTTTATGATTTTCATGTTAAAGAAGATAATAATTACCAAGTTGTTGACATTGGATGCTCTAATCATATGATCAGAGACAAAAGGAAGTTTGTTAAAATCAAAAATTATGATGGTGGATTAATTAGATTTGGAGATGATTTAAGAGTTAAGATTTGTGGAATAGGTTCAATCAGTTTTGATGACAAGCATATTACTAATAATGTTTGAGGCATAATCTCTTGAGTGTTGGACAAATGTGTGGCAAAGGATATAATTTTGTGTTTAAGGATGAAACATGTGAGATTAGAAAAGGGTTCAAAACTATGATTGTTGTGGGTAAAAGGACTGATGGAAACATCTATCAACTCAAGGGTGTTGATTGTCATTGCTTTATGTCTTAGATTAACGATAGTTGGTTATGGCATCAGAGGATGTGTCATATGAATTTTGATAATTTGGTGATAATAGGTTTAGTTCATGCAGTGAAAGACCTACCAAGAATCACAAAGCCTATCAATGTTGTATGTGAGAATTGTCAATTTGGAGAACAAACAAGGAGTAGTTTCAAAGGAAAGGAACAATATGCTACCAAACTATTGGAATCAGTACATACATATCTTTGTGGTCCTACAAGGGTGAGAAGTCTTCAAAGTGACAGGTATTTCATGCTTTTGATTGATGATTATTCTAGAATGACATGGGTTACTTTTCTTAGAGAAAAATCTAATGCATTAGCTATATTTAAGGCATTTAAAGGTATGTTTGAGAATGAA
>VDFB02017232.1:0-24845 GCA_007258455.2 Sequoia sempervirens
TTCTTCACTACATCAAGGGTACTCACAACTATGGGATTCATTATGCAACGGGCGTGGATTTTGATTTGGCGGGACACACAAATTCAGATTGGGCAGGTGATTCTCAGGATTGTAAGTCTACTTCAGGGTATTGCTTCTCCCTTGGTTCTTGTCCAGTTTGTTGGTCGAGTAAGAAGCAGTCTGCTATTGCTCTTTCATCTGCAGAGGCTAAGTATTGAGGAGCAATTAATGCTGCTACTAAGGCCATCTGGGTTTAGAACATTCCCATTGAGTTTGGCATTCCCTTCTAGAAGCCCACAGTCATCTATTGTGACAACTAGAGTGTGATTTAGATCCCTTGCAATCTGGTTCATCATCAGCGAACCAAGCACATCGAGATCCATATGCACTGCATTTGGGAGCTGATTCATGGTGAGATCATTGGTCTCAAGTACTATCCGACATCAGATCAGATTGCAAACATCTTCACCAAACCCTTCACTGAGAGCAAGTTCCTTCATTTGTGAACTTTGCTTGGGGTGTGGTTGGTGTCCTCCATGGGGGAGGCTACTTAGTCCTCCTCTCTCTATTTTGGAGAGGAGTTTTGTCCCATTGGGTTTTCTCTTTTTTTCTATTTGTGAGAGATTTATATATACATGGGTACCTCATCAAGCCTAGTAGCCGGGACCCATATTTGCATCTTTGCATTGTATACTTCTCCCTAAGTTGCACTTAAGAGGGCGAGTTGGTTTGAAAGGGATACTTTATCTAACTAATTCATTTCCTATAGTTAGTTATCCACTTAGGTTTTTTTCACACCTTATTAATTTACTTAGGGTCCACATGGGATATTTATCACTTTGTGTCTCATATCATAAGATTAAGACACTTGTCACAATCCTATGATACTTAGGGTCCACATGGAATATTTATCACTTTGTGTCTCATATCGTAAGATTAAGACACTTGTCATAATCTTATGATATCTTATCCCTCACCTTGGCCTATATAACCAAGGGGTTCCCTTTGTAATCACATACCATTCTTTCCGATTATCAATTTTGGAAGCTCTTGATGCATTCTATCATATTGGCATTGCATAATCTCTCGGAGTTTTGGTTTGCATTCTTCTTACTTTTCCAATTTATGTAGCTTTGGTTTTCTCTTAAAAAGTTCTTTGGGTTATTCAATCTATTTCAGATTTCTAACAAAGAGAGCTTCTGCAGTAGTGATTATTTCTGGACCAATTGTGGTGTTTATCCTATTATTTTCACTTCATTGTGGAAGGCCAGTGTTGCAAATATTTTATTTTTATTGTTTGAAAGAGCAATTGTCCTATGTTACATTAAAGAAGATACGAGCACAGGATCACAACATGAGCTATTAGCAGCAATTATGAGTGCCTAATCCAACACCTTCGTCTTCACTGCAAAGACCATCTTTCTTAAATACATCCAACCAAGATATTTGTCAGTTGATCATATCAATGAGTCTCTTAAGAAACAAACTCTTTAGAGCAGTAGTTTGTATTTGAAAAGACCTAGAACATTCTCTTGCTTGCATGTGTATGCGTGTGCATTACTATAATTTTGAGACCTGTAGCACTCCCCCGTGATTATCTATGGTAGTCAATCTCTATGATGAAACGGAATATGTACATGTATCTTGGAATTCTAGTTGGGTAGATCATTGCTTATCCATTTGGATAGGTACATGACAAACTAAGGTCATTGCTTGACTTGGAAATGATGAAATTGTTCAACCCTGATTATCAAGGGTCACTTTTAACTTGTGCCAAAGGTGCCACCCTTAACTAGATAGGCTTTATTATCAGGAACAGTGATATAATGGTTTGATTTTTCACAACCACCATTGAGAAATGCACATTGGTTTCTTTCTATGTTATCTGTTCGTCCCATGTAGGCCCCGGATCTAGGTTTGATTCAAACTTGGTTCGGACTCCAGGTCGATCTGGGTAGGGTTTCTGGCAGGTGACCTTTCTTTCACAGTGGGGAACGAACCCATGTGACTATGTCAAGAATCCAAATGTTATTTTAATTATTCCGTGCAAAACCGTCAAGAATCTGGGTCCCTTTTCAGAACTTTTTTAACTGTAATTCAATGCCATGATTTGTGTGCATTGAATGCTAGCAATTCTCCATTGGAATCTGGAACCCTGAACCCGTGAGCTAAAAGTAGCTCAGACCACTTTCTTTAATGAAGGCTGCACCTTGGTACTAGACATCGTCGGAGATTTAAAATAGTCAGCAAATAATACAGGAGCTGAGGTATTTTGAAGAGGGGCATCATGCTATACAAAGAGTGCATAGGGCTATATGTGAGCTGCCAATGAAGCGTGAATGCAGGCTGCCAATATGAAGGTCACCGATGAAGCTCGGGTAGACAGGGGTTGTAGAGGCTCCACTATGAAGTGCCCCAACCACACAAAAAACAGGAGCCTGTAATATTATTAAATAAACCAGTCATCCGGTAGAAAGTAGCCTGCAATATGCCTGAAAAACAGATTTTAAAACTGTGCCCACTTTTTGATCTCATAAGCATTGCACACAGGTCCGTATGGCAACTAGAGAAATTATTAATGAAACCCTTGAAAAAAATTACAATAGTTTTAGGTTATTTAAAATTTTAAATATGTATATTAAATGTTTTATAAATATCAATATTAATGTTTTTAGTTTTATTATTTATTTATTTTATTTATTAGAAAATGATGTTATGATGAATTATAGTTTTATTAGTTTTTATATTGAACAATAAATTTAATTTATGCTTTTAAATTATAAATATGTATAGGTTTATGATGTTTATACTTTTAAATGGATGAAACCAACCTTAATTTTTTTTATTTGAATTGAATCCGGGAATTGAGCCCTAAAGCAAACCATAACTTAGGTTTCTTTCTATGACATCCACTGTGTTTGAAAACAAGCATAAACATTTTTGTGATCACTTGGCTTCTAAGGTACCATCCAAGACCAGGGCAGATTGGTCTTCCAAGTTGTACAAATACACAGTAGAAGTGAAGATGGTTTTCCAATAACATCGTGATTGCATTTATCTGTTCTGCAGAAATTGCAATGAGTGAAGGAACAAGACGACTCTTATAGACATACATTAATATGTTTCTTATTTATGTTGTGTATTAGAATCACCTTATCCATGGTTTTTGTTTCCGTTCATCATTATATACTAACACAGCCAGTTCATATTGACAAAATTTAGTGTCAAAATTTTGCTGAACATACAGATAAAAATAATTGGATCATATGGAGGTAGAGCAAGGCAGGATCTTCCAAAGTTAGTAGAGCTTGCAGAAACAGGCATCTTCAACCTGGAAACTGCTGTTTCAAAGAAATGTACTTTTGATGAAGCAGAAGCTGTTTATAATGCTCTTGACAGAGGCGAAATTATAGGTCGAGCTGTGGTTGAGATAATGTAACTTAAGTCCCTGATTAAAATTTTCAGAGATTAATCAAGTTTATGTTAAGGGTGAAAGGAAACTGCGTGCTTTAATGATTGAAGAATAATGCTGATTATGAATGATCCTCAAAGATGGTGATCCTACCCAAATAAGCAAGACTACATATGGTGGAGCAAGAAAAGGGCAATAAGCAATTTTTGTATATACATCTCAATTTATTAGGGACTTGTGTACCCTACATTTATCTTATGTTTTATCAGTGTTACAATTGAGAAATAATACAGGATGGGGAAACATGCTGACCATTAATGGTCCCTTGCTCAAATTACATGTTATTGTTGGATGCACCTATCAAGTTTGGGGTAATTTTGCTCAGAGACGGCTCTTTTAAATTCCATGTTCATTGATACTACACCTTACCAACTTGCCTTGATGTTTCAGTCTGCATAAAATTCTCTATATCATAATGCCTTTGAAGATTTCCTGTTTGTATTCATTGAGTTCATTTCTACTTTGTTGATTAGTGTGATTCGGTATTACTTCCCAAAAGTTTGCTTTATTTGGTTTGTAGCTTGAATAGCCATTGTAGATGTTGGAAATTTCTAGAGCAAGTAAATAAAAAATTATATAGAAACAATGAAAAGGAAAGGAATACGAAGTGCATTAAGAGTCATTTATTTTTATTGAATTTGTGTTGGGGGGCAGACTTTGGGTTTACGGTTTACCTTCTGGAATTTGGTTGGCATTTATGTTAGAAACTCATGCTAAGAAAAGCAAATTTCAAGAATATACTCCGAAAATAAGTTGGTCTGATCATTAATTCACAACAGCTCTATTAGATTTTGATTTTGGCAAGGATAAAATAATTCCAAAGTTGAACAGTACCTATGTGTTAGAGTAGAGTTTCCTTAAAGGGACCTAAAAAACGCCCAGATTGTTACGGATCAGAAACATGCTGATATTTTCTTTTAAATTGAAAATGTCATTAATATTTTTCAGAGGAAGAACTCTGTAACCATTGTGGTCATAGATTTAATTTGACTACTTTTAGTTTTGATATCATTCCATTCCAAAGGGTTGTGATAGTTGAAAAAAAAGTGGATTTATAAATTAAAATCATCACCTTGCAGTTAGGCGACCAATAACTTGTTCTTCTCAAATCTGGTCTGTTCTCAGTGGATGTTCATAGTTACCCTTAACCAGTTTTTTTGTAATGGCAAAAATTGTCAGTGGGAGTGCAAAACGTACGTTGGGGGAGAGCTTTTCGAGTGCAAAAGCAACTCTAGGAACAACAGAGAAAATAAAAAAGATGAAAAATTGAAGAACACTACCCAAATGGGAAAAAGCTACATATAACATCCCAAGAAAACAACTAAAATATATTTACGCCGTCTCGGTATAATCTGGACACGTCAGAGTGTGATAGAATGAATTAGTTGAACATACCTGTAATCTGTTTGATTTTGCTGGCTATTGCTTATGATTATTAAAAAATTAAAAATATCGATATACAATGCACCGTTTAAGTTATGATGACTTGGAGATTATCCAGAATGAAAATGGGCACGTGTTATTAATTAGACAAGGACCTAGCCCTAGTCCATGGGAGTCCCTTGATGCCCATTGTATTGATTAGTTCATTATAATTATCTTTTCTTAATTTGTAAAATATTATAATGTGTGCTTAAATACTTAAAAACTTCATATAAAATCTATTTCAATTTTAAAATACTAATTATTATAACATAACTTACCCCAACCTTTTATGGACATAAAAATTTAAATTTAAATAAAAACTAAATTAAATTAAAAGAAATAGGGAAAGAAAATAAAAAATAAAACATAATAAAAGAAAGTTAAATTATAAAAAAAAGACATAAGTAATGGATATGTCTTTGCAAACATCCACAAGAAAGCAGGTGAAGCTTTGTTTTTATTAACATTGTTTGTACAATACATCTACAACACCATAAATATGATACTTATTACATTATCTATATTGAATTAGAAGCCTCTGAAGGAAACCCAAAAGACAAACATAAGCGGGAGAAAACACTGGGAATTGAACTGTCTATGACTGTTGGATTTCAAATCTCAACAATCTCCCATTTGATGTCCAACCATTGTTGCAAAGAAAGTTGCTCAGAGATGTTCCCCCACTTTTCCAGGTTTATTGTCACATCTTGACAATGCTAAGAGAAGCCCTGCAAAACTCGAGCTTTTCCCTTGAAATTATCTTTGTCAATGCATCAATTGGATTCACTTGTGTATGTATCTTTTCAACTTTTAGTATGCCCTCTTCAAGAACACTTCGGGTGAAATGATACCTTAGCTCAATATGTTTTGTTCGATTGTGAAATGCTACATTCTTGGCCAAATGAATAGCTCTGTTGCTATTACAAAAGAGAGTGAAAACTTGTCATTTACAACCTGATTCACCCAATAAATGTTGCAACCATATCATTTCCTTAGCACCTTTAGTGAGAGCAATGTATTCAACTTCGGCAATTGAGAGTGCAACCACTTGTTGCAATCTAGAAATTGAATTGATTGCTGCCCTAGCAAAGGTAAAAACATAACTAGTAGTTGATCTTTGTTTTTTATAAGGTAAGCAACATTTATAGGGTGTCGTACCCTTTACACAAAAAGCCCTCAGGGCCAAGAAGGAACCAAGAACAACAAAACAACAAGGGAGCCAAACAACAAAAACAGGTTTTGAAGGGCACCTGAAACCCACACAAAAAGTAGAGAAACAACGGAGTCAACCAACTCTAGGCCACCAAAGGGGGCCATACCAATCATGGAGGTTTGAAATTGTGTCCGAACAAAGAGCTCATAAGGGGAGCCTGATCCAGATGGGTCAATCCAAATCATCGGCTATATTAGAATCAACAAAACTTTGCAGCTATTCATGTTTCCCTCCAAAGCACAAAACATAGTTTGAAGTGCCCTTCAAATACTGTAGGATCCACTTAATAGCTTGCTAATGAATTTTTCCTGGATTTCTCATAAATCTCATCTCTACTCCCATTGCATGAGCTATGTCGGGTCTAGTGCATACCATCACATACATAAGGCTCTTGACAATAGATGAATAAGGAATTCCTTTCATATACTCTTGGTCTTCTTATGTCTTGGGACACATCTTGAAGGATAAGTGGAAATGGTCAATAAGTGGTGTGCTTACTACATTTGCACTCTTCATGTTAAACATGTCCAAGACATTATTAATGTTTTTTTGTGACAGTCTGATCTCTCTTTTTGTCTATCCTTGATTATGGTCATGCCAAGAATCCTCTTCGTTGCTCCCAAATCCTTCATTGCAAACTTGTGAGCTAATTGTTGTTTCAAATTACTAACAACACTCATATTAGTGTTGATTACTAGCACATCATCAACATATCACAACAATAAAACAAACTCACCATTGTCCAATACTTTGTAGTAGACACATGGATCAAATTCACATATGTTGAAGTGTTGCTCAACCATGAAGGAATCAAACTTGAGATACCACTATCACGAAGCTTGTTTGAGTCCCTACAAGCTTCTCCTCAATTTGCAAAACAAATTCTCTTCCCCTTCTTTCTCAAAACCTTCAAGTTGTTGCATGTACAATTCCTCTTGTATGTCACCATGAAGAAACACAATCTTGACATCAAGTTGCTCTAATTTGAGGTCATACATAGTTACCAAGCCCAAGATTGCTTGAATGGTAGTCATCTTCACAACTGGTGAGAAAATTTCATTAAATATCACATCCCAATTGTGGACTAACTATTTGGCAATTAGATCCCATAACCGATAGTCATATTGTTCTTCTTCATAGCCAATGGAAATACACTTTTTTGATTTGGCATCCAATTTTGTTCTCTTCTTAAGAATGTGAGCAAAAACCTCGCAGCCAAAGACTCGTAAATGATTGTAGGAAATCCTTTTCCCAACCACTTTTCCCCTAGAATGTTAAAATCAAATTGAGATGAAGGGCCTCGATCAATCAGGTACATTGCAATATTAATTGCTTCTACCCAAAACTCCTTACACAAACTTGCATTAGAGAGCATACTCGGAGCTCTCTCCAAGATTGTTCAATTCAACCTCTGAGCTGCACCATTTTCTTGAGGGGTGAAAGGAATAATTTTAATGCGTTGTATGTCATTTTCAAAGCAATTGTTGAAAATCAAACCAACAATAAAATAAAGTGCTTGAAGAAAGGTAACAAAGTAATTTTCCCCTCTAATAGAGGCAACCTCCATAGAACCAAATATGTCTAAGTGCACGAGCTCCAATGGCCTTGTCTTCTTGTCATGTTTGATTTTAGAAAAAATGATCCACCTTTGTTTTCCATAAATACAATGTTCACACAACTCAACAAATTTCAAACCTAGAAGTTGATCCCTTTTGAGCAAAATTTCAAGTCCTTTCTTGCTCATTTTCCCAAGCCTCTTGTGCCAAAGCTTCGTTTTGTTGTCCACAATTGCCATCACAACTCCCACTTTAGCGTGACTCTCTAGCACATACAAAGTGCCCAATTTGCTGCCTCTTGTAATTATTAAGGCTCCTTTGGTCACCTTCCAAGTATTTGAAAAAAAAGTGATGCTACATCCCTGAGCATCAAGCTGTCCCACATAAATCAAATTCCTCTTGAGCTTAAGAACATGTCTCACATCCCACAATAACCAATTATTTCCATTTTTAATCTCAACAACACATCACCCTTACCAATAGTGTCGCATGGTTCATTGTTACCAAGGTAGACCTTACCAAGTTTTCGTTCTTGATAATTTTTAAAAACTTCTCGACATGAAGTTGCATTGAAAGAAGCATTGGAGTCCAGCACCCATGCGTCAGCTGCAATTTCACTTGTAGACAAAACTAATGCACTTTCATCCTATTCATATGTAGTGTTAACTTCATTTTATTTTGATCGATTTTGCACCTTCTTCTATGACCGACAATTTTTCTTTGTGTCTTTCTTTGCCACAAAACCAATAACCTCCATTTCTTCCTCTAGACTTAGATCTCTTAGTAGATTTTGGTCTTCACCTATTATTATGTCTGCCTCTTTCTTGAGGTCTCCCTCTAGTACCAAATACCAAAGCATCTCATAAGGAGTTTCCTTGATTCTTTCTCCTCATGTCCTCACTAAGGAGAGTCTTGACAACATCATCAAATTTCAATATACTTCCTTGCTTGTCGGACACCGAACTGTTGATTGCCATGACTACTCCTTCCCAACTATCGGGTAGAGAGAACACTAATAAGATGACCATGATTGTTGAAAATTGAGGTGTTTTCTTAGCTTAATACTTTGTAAAACTTTAAGATTGCTGATCTAAATATGCTTTTACTTGTTACAGATTCTTTGTGGGTGATTATCTGATTAATTTATTTTACTGTTTGTAGAAAGAAGACAGAAGTTGATAGAACAATTAAACATGATATTAGAAATATTACACAAGCATATACCGTGGAGAAACCCTTTCGAGAAAAAACTCCACCAAGAATTAATCTATTATTCAATCTTTGAAGTAGATTACAATAGCTCCAATTCTTGCTTGAGAATGCTTCTTTTGCCTTCACCAAATCTTCTTCACAACATGCAATAAAATTGATATAAACTCTCTTCAACTTGCTTGAGATATATAGGCAATAAACAACTTTGTAAACTCCAATAGAGTTACAATTACAATGCTCAAGCCTTATCCCTAAAAGGTATGCCTATCTCTTCCAAGTAGAGTTTAACCATGAAGAACAATGTCAAATCCTCATCTTCATGCATTTGGGCGTCCCAAACTGAAGTGCCAACTCAACCTTTATTTTGTAAATATCTTCAATGCTTCATCCTCAAAGTAGGCGCCCAAGAGTGGTCCCACTTAACTTAGCCTTCTGAAATATCTTACCATGCAAAAGAGTTAATTCCAAGAAGCCAACTTGGGCGCCCAAGTTGTGTCCAAGTTATTTCTTGTTAACTGAAACATTTCTCAACACCATTCATGCAAGAATGGTCATCCCCTATTAATTGAAGGTAGTCCCTGTTATCTGTCATGCAACTCAAGTCATTAGTCATGCATTCCAAGTTAACTGAAGTCAACTAGCATTCAACTAAAACTAATTGAAGATAATTGAACCATAACTGAACTAAACTAAACTAAACTAAACTAAACTGATTTTGAACTTAACTGAACTAAACTGAACTGATCTGAACTAAACTGATTTGAACTAAACTTCATGCATGCAAACATCAAACCCTAAATCCTAGGATCTTTACATGCATTCAGAAGTGTTATCTCTTACTCCAAATAGTTAACTAAACTCAAGATGAATGTCACCTACTATGTGGGTGCCCCATGTGCCCCTATTATTTAGGAACTCATATTGGATGCCCTCACATGCTCCTAACATTTAGAATTAATTACAAATGTCAATTAACATGATTATTTCATCAAATATTAATCTCTTTCTAATCATAGTGTTAGGTAACACTTTCCAAGGACTTTGGAGATACATGAAATAAATAATGTTTAGGATTGCAATTAAATGGCATCCTATTTCCAACATTCTCCCACTTGACATTATACATTGCAATTATTGTAAACAAGGAATAATAATTTTAAATCAAGTACAGGACTCAAGGCCAATGGCCTACATGCACCAACTATTTAATCCATGCTAACTTCAAATGCAACTTGCATAATCATGAAGCTCCAAGCAAATGATTAAATCCAAGAGAACTTATTTGTAGGAAATGGTTTCATAAGATAATCTACAATATTAATTAAAGTTTCAACTTTCTCAATTAATACCTTCCCACTTTCAATCATTTCTCGCACAAAGTGATACTGAATATCAACATGCTTAGTACAAGCATGATACATAGGATTTTTTTGGCTAAACACATAGCACTCTGACTATCACATTCAAGTTTAACTTACTTGCAATTAAAACTAATACCTTTCCCAAGTCTCTATATCCAAACTGCCTTTTCGAAGGCATGCGTAACCACCGAGTGTGTTGAACTCACGTTCAACCAAGGTGTAGGCTCCTCGGTCTTTTCTGTTCGAATTTTTTTTCTTACAAGTAACCATTCCAACATATATCTCTTACCATAAGAGAACTCAAGCCTCACCTATTTCTCCAAGTATCCATGAGGACCTGTAACCAACCAATCCATGCCAAACTCCAAATGCAACACAACACTTTCATGAAGTAATCAAGCAAATGATTAATGTACCCAATACATAAGAGAACTGCACAAGATCAATGTCAAAGCTCCAATCTTGAACATAAACATGACATCCATGATCTAACAATCTCCTCTTAGGAGATCACATGCACCATAACATACATCCTAGTCTCAAGAGAACATGTAATATTCCAAACTCTAATCTAGAATCAAGAGTAAACCGTGACATAATAGCAACCACTCTAAACCAAGAAAAAAAAAACCATATCCCCAATCACATAAAGATAACCTTACCAATGATGCATCCACGTCACTACCAACAACTCCCACTGAACCATGGTACCGAGTCACACATGGAATTGTGACTACCATCCTCTCTATGAAGATCACTCTGAAACATGAAGCAAAGAGTTATCACAAACAATATTAGCTGAAATAACCAATGCATCATTACTATCATTTGAGGACTCCTCTGTAGAAGAATCAAAACTCTCTTTCTTGTTCTTACAATCCTTCTTCACATGTCTTGGTTTCCCACAGTTCCAACAAATTACCTTACTCTTACCAGGGGTTTTAGACCGTCCTTTAGACTTACCCTTTCCTTCCTTGTCTCCCTTAGGTTCCTTTTTCTCAGGCCTAACTTTTACAAACAAGGCATCATGGATTCCCTCTTTAGACTTCCTCCTCATCTCCTTTGATAGGAGAGTAGGAATTATATTGTCCATCTTAGGTTTGCACCACTACCACTTATAGCAACAATTAGATTTTCCCAAGACTCTGGTAAAGAACAAAGTAACAAAATGCATTTATCTTCATCTTCTAGCTTTACATCTACAGATGCTAACTGAATTAGAATCAAATTAAAAGAATTCAAGTGATTTGCAACATAATCACCTTCTTTCATCTTTAAAGAATACAATTGTCTTTTCAGATACAACTTATTAGTAAGACTTTTAGTTTGATAAATATCACCTATTCTCTTCCACAACTTATATGCAATAGTTTCTTATGAAACATTCAAGATAAAAACATCAAGAAGACATAATCTTATGGTCCCTCTTGCCTTCTTATCAAGCTTAGCCCAATCCTCATCTAACATTGTTGTAGGTGACTTTGTCTCATTACCAATAGGTAACCATTGATCTCTCTCTTCGAGGAAATCCTCCATTTTTAGTTTCCACATCTCATAATTAGATCCATTGAACCTTTCAATTTCTAAATGTGAATTCAAACTCATTGTAACAAACTTATTTTTCCAAAATCTGCAATAACAAAAATAATAAAAGCTCCCACTAAGTCAAAATTCCTTCAATCTTTTAAGAGAAAGGTGTCCCAATACTCTACCCAACCTCAGCTTTGATACCAAATATTGAAAATTGAGGTGTTTTCTTAGCTTAATACTTGGTAAAACTTTAATATTGTTGATCAAAATATGCTTTTACTTGTTACAGATTCTTTGTGGGTGATTATTTGATTAATTCATTTTACTGTTTGTAGAAAGAAGACAAAAGTTGATAGAAGAATTATACAGGATATTAGAAATATTACACAAGCATATACTGTGGAGAAACCCTTTCAGGAGAAAACTCCACCAAGAATTAATATTTTATTCAATCTCTGAAGTAGATTACAATAACTTCAATTCTTGCTTGAGAATGCTTCTTTTTCCTTCACCAAATCTTCTTCACAACTTGCAATAAAACTGATACAAACTCTCTTCAACTTGTTTGAGATATATAGGCAATAAACAATTTTGTAAACTCCAAAAGAGTTACAATTACAATGCTCAAGCCCTATCCCTAAAAGGTACGCCTATCTCTTCCAAGTAGAGTTTAACCATGAAGAACAATGTCAAATCCTCATCTTCATGCATTTGGGCATCCCAAACTGAAGTGTCAACTCAACCTTTATTCTGTAAATATCTTCAAGGCTTCATCCTCAAAGTAGGCACGCAAGAGTGGTTCCACTTAACTTAGCCTTCTGAAATATCTTACCATGCAAAGGAGTTAATTCCAAGAAGCCAACTTGGGCGCCCAAGTTGGGTCCAAGTTATTTCTTGTTAACTGAAGGTAGTCCCTGTTATCTGTCATGCAACTCAAGTCATTAGTCATGCATTCCAAGTTAACTGAAGTCAACTAGCATTCAACTAAAACTAACTGAAGATAATTGAACCATAACTGAACTAAACTAAACTGATTTTGAACTGAACTGAACTAAATTGATTCTGAACTAAACTAAACTGAACTAAACTAAACTGAACCTCATGCATGCAAACATCAAACCCTAACTCCTAGGATCTTTACATGCATTCATAAGTGTTATCTCCTACTCCAAATAGTTAACTGAACTCAAGGCGAGTGTCACCTACCATGTGGGCACCCCATGTGCCCCTATTTTGTAGGAACTCATATTGGACATGCTCACATGCTCCTAACATTTATAATTAATTAGAAATATCAATTAACATGATTATTTCATCAAATATTAATCTCTTTCTAATCCTAGTGTTAGGTAACACTTTCCAAGGACTTAGGAGATACATGAAATAAATAATGTTTAGGATTAAAATTAAATGGCATCCTATTTCCAACAATGATTTCATTATCCAGATCTATATTCACATAAAATAATTGGTTGATTAATGTATTAAATTTATTTAGATGGTTTGGCATGTTACCTCTTTCTTTCATCTTCAAATTGTATAATTTCTTCATGAGAAAAACCTTGTTTGAAGCGGAAACCATCTCATACATATTAGACAACTTATCCCACAATCCTTTCCCCATTTTCTCAGTTGCAACATTAAATAATATGTTACTAGATAAAGAGATGATGATGGTTGCTCTTGCTTTCTTATCCATTTTCTCCCACTCCTCATCAGCCATCGTAGTTGGCTTCTTGTATTTTCCTTCCAACTTAATATAGAGATTTCTTTGAATCAACAATGCCTCCATTTGTATCTTCCATATCCCGAAGTTCTGTCTTGATAATTTCTCAATTCTCAATTTATCTGTCTCTTCCATCTTCTAAGAAATTCTTCACAATTTTTTGACAGCTTCTCAACAAGCTCCAATACTAATTGTTGATGTAAAGTGCAAATAAAAAACTACAAAAATAGATTTATCATATGCAAGATAAAATAATTAATGAACATACACAATACCATATTTCTGTGGTTCACCATAAAGGCTATGTCCATGGGAAAGCAGGGGAAACTTTGTCTTTATTAACACTATTTGTACATGATTAAAGTATGAAGCAATGTAATGCGTATTTCTATGCATGAATGAAAGCAATGAATAGAAAATGAAAGCATGCATTGTGTTTTTTATGCATGCAAAGTAAAATTAGTTATTGAGGTAGAAAAAGAGTATAGATTATTTTTCATATGCATAGGTTGCTAGGAATGATTTTAGGTCATGAGGAATGAATTTGGATTAAAGAACATATAAACAAATCACTTTAATATTTACTGATCATTGAAATGAATGTATTACTATAAATGCATGATGGAAAAGAAACTTAGATGATTGAAAATTATGATGGAGTAGAAACTTAGATGATTGAAAATTATGATGGAGCAATGCCTGTGGGAAAAAAGTGCTTGTCGAATTTCGAAAATGACTTTTAGCATTTTGATTATGTTGGGAACATACAATTGTAATTTTAGCATCTTTATTATGAAGTAAGAATGTAAATTTGCAATTTGTTAAGTTCTATATTTGTATTGTTTTATATTTTTAAGAAAACTTGAATAATTTTGAGAATTTGATTTCAAAGGATATGATTATGTCATTCGGGACCATAGTGTGTTAAAGAGGTGATCACATTGCTTGGGTCCCAATCTAGTGCAATCCATAATGTAATCTTGTTTTGTCTCATACAATCATTTTGTCATGGCACAATCTTGCCCTACCTAATACAATAATAGACCACTCCTGTAATTTTATTCTTATTTATGTGATTTTTTCTAATGATATAATTTGTTATATGTGTTTGGTACAATCTTATATTTTTTTGGTAGCCTATTTTGGCTTGTGTTGCAATTTGAACTAGACCATGTGAAATAACTTTATCTAGATATAAGGAAAATGAACCTACATTGAGAAAACAAACCTACTTGAATTATAAGCAATCTTGGAAGAAGTTGGGTACCCTAAAGGACTAGGGAACTAGTAAAACAATAAAACAATCTTGAATTTAATCATCAAACTAAACCTTAGGCATTGATTAGGAAATGCTAGGATTCAAAAGGTGCTTGTGAGATTGGTAGGACATTGACAAGGTAATTACTGGGTGCTTAAGACAATTGCCAAAATCCAATATAAACTTTCTTATTGAATGTCTTTGCCATGAAATAGGAAAAATAGCTTGTATTAGGAGAGTATAAATCCCTAGGCTATAATATTAACAGGACAAATTCATTAGGAACATAAGCAATCCAAGTAGCATTCCAAGTCTAGCTCCAAGGTTCTTGACATGGTCCATGTGATCCCTGATCTCACCACATCATAATAAAATCAAGTGAGGGGTACATAGGGCATAAGATTAGGTAAAATCTCATTACATACATTCTGTTGTTTCATCATAGGTGTACATTAAAGATGTAAAACTATGATCCAATCTATGGGATATGCATATCAAGATCCTTCTAGTGTCAGTAGGAGTTGTAGGAGGGAGTACAAAGTGGTTTGTGTTGCACTAGTGTAGACCAATCTCAAGAATATCTCTATAATACTGAGATTTTGGCAAATATTGTTGTTAGGTTATCGTTAGGATAGATTATAGCAACTAAAAATTGATTAGACTAGGAGGCTAGCTAGTTGAGACTTGAGTATGATCTAGAGAGACTAGTGAACCGAGAGACTTGATGAACTATTAAAATTTAACTAGTGAATACACAAATTATCTAATGGATTAAAATGTAATGAACTTAATGAGATATGAAGAACTGTATGTTGAGCTAAGTTATTTTACAATTAATACTATCTAGACTATGGGTTATATCCTTGACTAATTTAGGTTCTATTGATCGACGTGACGAATAAGGAATTTGTTTATGGTTGGGATTGGTAAGACATTCTAGGATATACAATGAAAGAGAAGAAGAATAATACACACACATATGTGGCAATATAATTGGATATTCCTTCATACTCTTAATGCAAATCAATCTACATATATACACCAAAGAGGAAATTAACTCCCAAAACTTCTTGCTTGTAACTAGTCAACCAACCACTTGATAGTAACTAGGTTATAAATATTTCAACTTAAAAGATATAGTGATAGGGGATATAATAATATTAACAAATAAACCAAAGTATAAGTGATCATATCTAACAAATCCCCTTGTAATATAAAGTTAAGGTAGACTTAGGATTAACATTGAGATATGTGAACATGCCAATAATTCCACTTATATTTTGAAGTCTCCAATGAGTTGTTGGTCTTTGCAATTATTGCATTGTAGATGGTGCACTCAAAACTTTAAATCGTGATGAAATCACTACATGTGATCTTTCTCCACCTAATTAAGGCATCACACCCACTTAGTGTGTTCAAATGAACCATGTGCCAAAGAGATAACAAAATGGATAACTCATGTTGACACTTATGAATAATACAAAGCCCCAAAAATTGTGTTCCAACTATGCTATCTACAAATGTGAAACCATCATAGTCCACAAAACTCTCAAACTCAATAAAAAGGCACATGTTGGCACTAAAACAAGTACACCTTTCACAAAAAAAGCATCTATCCTCAAATATGATGTATCAAGTCATGTCATTGACCATCTCCAAAAAATGGTGAATTTTCACTCTCGAATCATTGATGCAATCACTCTCCAATCAAAGACGATCAATTTAAGGATGAACATCAGTTAGTCACTTTCATTATTGTTGCTTACTCTAAATCATGATGTATTGGCTCCATGCATAGTCATAAAAAATCATACTCATCTCTATCATATTTGTAATGGCCAAATCTACAATATGTAATCTCAAATCTCAATCTTTAAAAAAATCATGTATAAATGATGTATTAGCTTTTCATTTAATCATAACTCACTCAAACTAGATATCAATCATCTTCAGAATTGTTAAATGACCCATCCTTAGTATTGCACTAATAAGGACCAAATATTGTCAAAGCTATCATAATCTACAATACTATAAAATGCAACAAATTATACTCAATAGTGACCAATCCTTAATGGCTAATAGTCTCAAGTTATAAATCCTTTAGGATAATTGCATCTCAATCATCGAAAATAAATACATAAAAGGGCCAATAAACAATGTGGTCAATAAGTGATCGAGCCAACTCTCAATTTGGGACAACTCTATATTCCCACTAAAAATATCTAAAATATGCTAGTCAACAACTACAACCTAGTACTCAAAGTAGACATAAGCACTCTCTAGGTGCAATCAAAGGAGGTATAAATACACATCAACTATCCAAAAATAAAGTGCAAACATTAAGTGTATTCAAATCACTAGTGTAAGATCATCAATCACAAGATATCAAAAAGTTATCTCCAACATCTTGTAACCCCACCATACTTCTTCAAAATCTTTGCAAGACACAAGAAAAAGTTCAAAGTCAACGAAAGTATGATTTCTCTCCAATTTTTTGTAGTTGTTATTCTCTAAAGGAACTCAAAGTTAAATTTATTAGGCACATACTCATTCTAGCAAGTTTGTAGTGCATGGAACCATCCCATGTAAAATAATTGACAAGAAACTTGGGCTTCTTTAGGCGTTTCTCAATGATATTCACATATTTATCTTGATGTTTAAATGGAATTTACTTTTGTCCTATCCATTGGTGGATCCAACATGAATAAAGTCAACACAACAACACATTTTTCACCCAAAAAATATTTGCAAGCTAACATACATAAGTTCTCAATGAAAAATAATAAAATCTCTAAAGGCCCTATCAAACCTCCTTTGAAAAAACTAAACGAGTATGAGTTGACAATCCAACTTCACTTCATCTACCTTCAATAATTCTTGATTTGGATTTGATACCACTATTAAGACATTCCAACATTAAAATAAAAGAAAGGAAGAAGAAGAGTACACACAAACATGTGACAATATAATTTGTTATCCTTCACACTCTCAATGTACAAATATATATCATGAACAAAATAATTTTAAAAACTTCTTAGGAGTAACTAATCCCCGAACCACTTGATAGCAAATAGGTGATAAATGCATCAGATTTAGAGACATAATGATAGGAATTATAATAAAAAGAAATAAGATAAAGTGTAAGTGTGTATATCTAATAGGGATCACTTTACACCTTTCTTCTTTCTAGAGTTGATTAATGATTGAAGAATTGAAGATTCAAAAAATCAAAGACTAGAGACTTGAAACCCTTATTGTAGTAATTAAGTTATGTAATTGGTTGAATTCCATGGATGTAAAAAATTGTATAATTTATATACCACAAATATGTAATGTATTGTAATTGTAATTAAATCAACGAACTATATAGATGTATGTAAACTAGAAAAATCAATTCAATTTATAGTATTCTATTACACTACAATTCCAAGGTCCAACTCAACATGGGAACTTGACTCGATAATCTAGGACTTGAGCTTAAATTTGAGTTCATGATAAATATAAAGTTGAAAGGTAGGTGGATTTGCATTCCTTTTTATATTAATTTTATACTATGATCATGTCGGATCTTCTTGTTAGTTTTACAATGGAGTGGTATAATGTTGTTAATGTAGGGTTGTTCCTTTATAGTATAACTCTTATATTGTATTTCAATAAGTACTACCTATTGCCTATCATCTACCACCTCAAGGTTCATGCCCTTTCCATCTTTTAACTAGTCATATCTTCTCATCACTATTAACCACTAATTAATCCCATCCATATAAAATTCTCCTTGTCCACTTGCCCCCCATTTAGCTCCAAGTTGATTAGAGCAAGGCTTTTCTCCTCTTTTAAGAAAATAACCTCTTCCTAAAGAACCCTCCATTAAATCCAATCTCTTGTTTTAGATCAATTGTATACCATGATACAAAACATATTTCTATGGAAGAGTTGTTGCATTTTATTAAGTACCACACTCAGAGAGATTCTTGGATATTATTTCACACAAGAAGGAAAATGGTTGTTGCTATTATTAAGTACCACTTTTTGCTATTATATCATTTAGAATTTAGGATCATCAAGGGCATGAGACTAACTTACAACCTAGAAAGTAAGTCAATCAACTCTTGGGCCCCAAGTTCTCTTAAGGGATGAATGGTTTTGTAATGTAGTTTGAATGAAATGCAATGATATGGCTAGCTAACAATGAAAATGCATTATTTTGATGTGAAAACAATAAAACTGGAAAGTCACATTAAAATTTAAGATTTAGAAATAGACTAAGCAGACATAGAGGTATCTAACTTGTAAACCCAAGGTAGATTCAGATGGAAAAGGGTGCCTAGGGAACCTATGTCTGGATGGCTAAAGTTGCAATATGTCTTCATAGTCCTCAGATGCAAGATTAGAGGCTTCTTCCTTTCAGATCTCACTGTTGGATCTTTGTCGATTGTTGAGATAATTGAGTTTCCATATCTTGTCAAGTTGTAGGGTTTGAATGTAACAATGATTAAATAGTCTTCAATCCTCCTTCAATATCCTTTAGATATGTAACCTACATATTCAAAGAGAGAAGAAGGGTTTTGCCATATATGGGCTTACCTCAGTCAAACCTCGTGTTGGTGTTTCTATCTCCACAATGGAAAAGTTGATGAAAGAGAGCTTAACCTTTTGAAGGATAGAGGATAAATAACAAATGAATGATGAATCAACAATTGGATGTAACTCATCACTCAAATCTAATTTCCTTGAAGGACTGAAGTCATACACATCTCCTCAAGGCTTGATTGCAATATGGCTTGGCTCATCATACCAATCAGGATATGGCCCAATTAGAGGTTGAGGTTCTAGCAATGTCAAAAATTTATCTTTTAATAACTTCTTTAAAACGACAGTATGAGACTCAGATAATTTTGTGAAATGCCTATTGCACCCTAGGCCCTTGTCCTTAGATGTAGAGACCAAGTTTGCAATAAATTTATTTTTTCCAAAAACTGACACTACAGACCAATTATCAGAACGAGAGCAAGAAGACGAACCCCCAAAATGTTCCACCATTTGTTGGTACTCACACAACGTGGCACACAAGTGTGCAAAAGAAGGATATTTCATTAAGGAAAAATTTTCTTGCCATGACTTCTGTAAGTTGCCAATGAAAACCTTCTACACATCTGAGTCTAACAATAGATAAGAAATTTGAGAGAATAACGCTTGATATCAAGCGATAAAATCAGTCACCTTTTCTTGGTCGCCTTGGTTACATCAGATGAGATCTAAAAAGGTTATCTTCGACCTAATGTTAGCTTGGAACTATTGGAGGAATTGATTTTCCAACAGATCAAACAAGAAGATAGAGTTATCTGGTAAGGAATTGTGCCACTCAAGGGTAGTGTCCTTAAGGGATCTAGGAAAGATCTTAGCCATTTGAGCATCATGGTGGAAAAAATCAGTGCACATAGCATTAAATGCTGAAACGTGCATATGAGGGTCTCCACGACCACCATATTTTTCAAATTTTAGAATCTCCACCCCCTAAGGGATAGGAGTGTTTAAAATAGCAATAGATAAAGGACTGTGATGAAAGAAAGGTTGAAAGATAGGTTGAGAAGTAGAACTAGATAAGTTTGTTAGCTAGTTCTGCATTTGACCCATGTTTTGCAACAAGGAATTTAAAGGGCCATAAGATGAGACAGGACCAGTGGAACCTCCACTAGAACCACCAGAGCCACCAGCCCCCATACCAGCAGAAACCCCACCACTAGGACTAGCATGGGTTCCAAGATTGCCACCAAGAACATTAGAGCTGGAGGAACCAAAACCCAAGGGTACCTTGTTTACTTTAATGATGGGGGCCGACTGAGGACCATAAGTAGTATTAATGGAAGGTCTAGTCTTGGCCATGCATATTGATACCCTAGGCATTGATACTTCTATCTGTCTTTCAACGATCCGGACCTAAGGTCTTAGGTAACGCCAAACCTAGGATTGTGCGATGGGACATGGGTGTCCACAATGTCTACAAGGCCCCAAAGAAATTGTAGACCTACTTTGTCCTTGTTCAACATAGTTCTCAAGTCATCAATAACCTTAGCAACCCTAGCCATAATTCTTTATTTCTCTAGATACTTACCAAACTCCAAAAGTGTTTTATCTAGGGAAAGATGTTTCTCTGTGGGAACCTCAAGAGAATCATCTTCCCCCATAGACGAAGAAGAAGGGGAAGTAGGAGGGGTAGGAATATGAGGAGCTTCCTCAAAAAGACTGGAGAAACTTGTACTTGTTCACAAAACTAATTCTTCAAAGGTAGGACCGATAGTGACCTTCTTAGAATCCATCTCTATATGTCGTACGCTCCTAACAACATGCCCAAAGTTTGTTGACTAAGTCGTAAAGCTCATAAAGCTTCACAACACACAAGCCCACCACACACCTAGGGTACAAGAGAAAGATATCTGACACTAAGGAACGAAAACAAGACTTTCACATTGGGTTCACAAAAAATGTAGAGAAGGGGGATTCATCATCCCCAAGGATCTAGGTCATGGGAGAGCCTTAAGGAATGAATTTCCCTAAACTACCTCAGAGTGTTTGACGAGTTGAGAGAGAGGATAAAAAGGAAGGGAAAACACCACACTATTTCCCCTCTACTAAAATTAGTTGTATCTATAACTAGGTGAGCTAGCTTCAAATGTTTCAGACTCCAGACTAGATAGCCCAATGTCTAAGGATGATAGTGTAGGAACCATACTCTAGCATGGCACACTGGCATCTCAGGGATGTGCTGGTGTCTTGTATGGACAAGGGTCTAACAAATAGATAGAAACTGCAAAGGGCCTACTAACTACCCGACTAATAGAGTTTTACAATTTGACAAAGAGGTGTAAGAAAGAGAAAGTACAACAAGAAGAATACTAGAAACTACTCTAATGCAAAAAGGACAAAGAAAGGAAAGGAAAAGGTACCACTCCACCCACACTTTGATTCTTTAGATTTGAATTCAAAAGGACAAACCAACACCTACACACACAAAATAAAGAAAAATTTGGGGTTGTGTTTCGAGGTTTTCCTTAGTTAGAACCCCGCTTTGGTGTTCCCACCTCCATGGATAGCCAAAAATGCAACAAGATAGAAAAATCGATAAAGAAGAGAAAGAAAGACACTATTAAATAGAGTGTAAAGACAACTTGGATGATACTCTATAAGACACAATGATGCAAATAAAATAACAAGATAAATATCACCTTTCCTCCTATTAGCACTCAAGGGTGAGAGGAAAAGATGATACCATGCCGAGAGAATGGAGCTTTGTCAACCTACAAAGATGGTGGAGTTACAACAATAATGTGCTCTAGATGCCAAGTAGAGAGAAAGAATCACCAAGAAGAGAGAAAGAGTAAGCTTGATAGAGTGAGGAAGTGAAAGAGTGATCAAGAAGTTGCAAGAATGAATGAGAGAGTCAGAGAATTGCATGGAGTGAAGAAGTGAGTTTGAAATGCCAAAATGGAGGTAAAAGGTTAATTTTCATTGGTCAAGGGAGGACATAAGACATTACCTTCATAGCCAACCAAAGACGTAATGATTATGCAGATTCCAGAGGTTGAAATCCTGTTAGGACGTAAGCACAACTCGCAGACGTCTACATAGTGCATGTGCGTCCCTGACAAAAATTCCTTCATCGACATAAAAAGACAAGGCCACGTGGAAGGAATAAGCTGACGATATCAAGTTTGCATCATCCGACTTATAGTTTCTAAAGTAAAGGTAAAATAAATGGAGAATTTGCCAAGGGTGTAAATTTGTGCCATTACAGAAAATACCCACTCTCTTTACCTAGCCTTATCCCTTACTCAAATTCATGTCTTTTATGTTTACTCCAAAGGGTGAAAATGCACTCTTGGTGCTATCTATATCTTCTCCCATTAGTTAAACATTTTCTCTTCTTGCTTACTTATTAGTTTTATCTCTAATTTCCTTATCATTGATGTAAGCATTTTCAATTCATCAATTATAATAAAAGAATTGTTGATAAGAAAATTATTATAGGAATTTTTTCAAGCATTTCTAACCTCTTTTATACCTTTAAATAAATCTATTTTTGGTGTACAAGAAGCACTCATTTATAGTCATATCTGACGAAGAGGGGATGCAATTATGACAATAATGGTATAATCACTTCAACTACTTTAGTGTTATCATAACTAACAAGATGAACTAGTTAGAACTGAACCTTTTATGACACTTTTTTTGGCTTGAGAGGATGATATTGAAGGTGATGTTACCTTAGGAGGTTCCCCTCTTGAAATTTGGAAGGTAAATGATATTATTTATGGAGAAGCCCTTATAGTCTTTCTTCCTCTATTTTTGTAGAGTTTTGTTCAATTGATATTGCAAATGAAGTTGGCCCTGAAGTACCCTAAATCTGCAAGTAAAACCAACCTCAAATACTCATTAGAAGGGTTAGTCTAAACATACAAATCTGCAAATACCTCCATGAAATAAAATACCTATGCTAAAGAAATGCCACAAGTAACAAAAACAACATCAAGAAGACATTTCAAAAGCATGATAATCACCTATTCCATGTTGGATTGGTGTCACATGTGCTAGTGACCCTTTCCCAACCCTTGATCAATAGCTAAATGATGATGTATTGCAATGGAGATGAAGAACAAGATTATTTCTCAAACCAAGAGAGTAACCTTGCATAAATTGTGGATCCATGCATGAGAATGAAGGCCTTATTTTATAGATTTTCTTGATGAGAGATTGGCCAAGATGGTGAATGTGGGACTAAAGATCCTCTAATGAGAAGATGACACTTGTCAAATGGTGAGTGGTCAATGGTTGTGCAAGATTTGGGAAGAGTGTCCATGAGAGGGAGAATTTTGAATTCAAATTTGAGAGTAAATGCTAAGTGGGGGACAAGAAAATGAGCAATAAATGCACTATTGGAGGGACAAATCAACTTTCCTTTGAATTCAAAATTGAGGGAATATTCCCCATAAATGCCATGTTGATGGAAAATCTTGGATTTAATAAATCAATAAATTGATTTATATGTGCAAGTGGCTAGATCTAGATAATGCAAGTGGGATGGGATTAACATTTTAATCGGGTTAGATTAAATAGATGATGATTATGCTGATTTCTTGATTAGGTGAGTTGACTTTTAAGACTTTGATATTGATTT
Source organism: Sequoia sempervirens (assembly GCA_007258455.2). Classification (NCBI taxonomy): domain Eukaryota; kingdom Viridiplantae; phylum Streptophyta; class Pinopsida; order Cupressales; family Cupressaceae; genus Sequoia; species Sequoia sempervirens. The sequence continues at coordinate 23,926 of VDFB02017232.1, forward strand.
ATTTAATTAGAAAATGATGGAATATGATTTAGGATTTGATTTAAATGGATTTTTGATTTATTAAAGGTTGATGATAATGTTTATTTGATTTTTAAATAAATGATCCTAGGAGATGAAATTACCTAATGAATGGATGAGAATTGCACACGATTAGTTGATGAATGGTACTAATCGACATCTAATTTGGTGAATCGATCGAATGCATAATGTTAATTTTGCATGTCTACATTTTGCCCCTCTTTGAAGCAATGTACTTGTTGCATTGAACAAAGAACCTACCATGATTGAAATCAAAAATTTTGATTTTTGGATGCTGAGGAAGTACACTAGTACATTGCCTCGAGAGATCGAGTGAAAGATTTGATTTGAGGGGTCGATCTCGCGATAAAGAGGTTCAAAATGGGTGATTATGGACGATGATGCAAATGAGATGATTTCAAGATGCTTAGAATAACAAATCTATATTATCCTAAACAACTTAAATGATGATATGATGTGATGATGGATGAGATGGATGATGTGATATGCCATGATTATGCAATGGATGATTTATGCAGATGCTTAGACTAACAGATCTATATTATGATATGATGCAAATGCAATGCATGTGAAATGATTGATGTTTCCTATTATGTATGATATGAATGATATGTGATATGCTGACATTTTTCTGGATGCGGGATGGATGCATGCTAACGGTTTGTGGATGCAGGATGGATGCATGATGGACTACTCATGATGCGATGTTAGTGCGAAAGTGAGATGATGACAAGAGGATCCAACACGCCAACATTATGAGAGATGATGATGATAAATGATGATGATAGATGGATGATTTGCTTATCAAGGATTGGGATTTTAAAAGGGTCACTTACTTTATTTTTGATAACATGCCTAAGCACGATGCATCAAGGTATAAA